>BQNB010031097.1:5565-54296 GCA_026074375.1 Tanacetum coccineum
TGTAAAGCTTAGATGAATTTCAACTATGAAGATAAATTGATCTATGGTTGAGTTAAAAAGAGTGCACACATCTTAATCATTAATTTATTCTTGGGAGTGAAAAGTTCACAAGTTGTGAGAATAAGAGCTTAACCATTTGGACTTATATTGACAATGATCTTGTTTAATAGCTTTGTTTAGTCTAGTGAAAAGTCAGGGAAGACGAATTTTCCTCTTTTGTGCTCTATTAATCGGGAGTAGCCTATTTCAATGAGCCTAAAAGTTGCAAAATTGCAATGATTGCCATTAATGTGTTTCCATGAGATAAAATGTTGAGAAAAAGCTTAAGTTGTTTAAAAAAGTGATTCATAAAAGGTGAAAACAAGGGCATATTGGAAACTTGTTAGTTTACAAAGTGTACACTTTATAAAATTGCGTGAGGATACGGCAATCCTTTAGTTTGGGGAATTTTGATGAGTGCTTAATTGTATATATTAAATACCCGGGATTTTGCCAAATAAAAGCCAAATTATGCCAAAAGGATAGAAAAATGTGTGCTTTTGTGTCTATTGTGCAGGAAAGGATTGTAAAGACAAAAGTGAGCAAAAACAGTCAAAAACCGACAAGAAACGGAAGAGACAAGTACAAGTGAAGACAAGAGAAAAATATCAAAGCCGGATCAGCCCGATACAAGAAAAGAAAGCAAATGAAAGTCAAAGGATCAAGAATGACAAGTTTTCAAAGTTTAAGGGCTCATTTGGAAGTTTCTAAGTGCCAAGGACCAAAATTGCAAAAGTAGAAATTACCAAAATTAAAACCATTCCTTGTTTTAAAACTACAAGGGCCAGAAGTGTAAAGTTTTAAAGTCATTTTACACTACACTTTTGAAGAGAAAACACAAGGACTGGTTATGCAATTACTCCAAAGTTTCAAAATAAAAGCGGGGTACGTTTTCCCCTAACCGTTCTCTAACCGATTTTCCCGCCAAAACTTGAAACAAACCCAACTTTCCCTAAATTCCTTTCCCGTTTCTCCCCACAACCCCACCTCGTATTTTACCATCTCCACGTCATTTCTATGACGTGGCAACCTCCTATTGGTGCGAACACCTCATCAAAGAGATCCAACGGCTTAAATTCAAATCAAAGAGATCCAAGGGCTAGAAATGATCGAAGTTCTCATCTTCTTTTCACTTTTCCTATAAATAGGAGTTTAACATTCATAGATATGGAGTTTTTTAGAGTTTTAGTTCAGTTTATTTTGTAATTTTCTCTTTTTAGTTTTCGTTTACTGTTCATTTTGTCGAATTAAGCTTTTTAATCTTTCAATTCAGTTGTACTACTTGTTTCTTCTCTTGTACTCTTCTTTTAAAAGCAATAAAGCAAGTTGAGTTGAGTTTGTTTTCAAGTGTTCATGTTATAAGCTGTTTTTAGTTAATAAGCTTGTAATAAGCTCAATTTAGCTTATTTTGTTTCTTTTAGTTCAAAAATTGTTCAAATATTGTTAGAAGCTTTCTTAATACTGATTTTGTCTACTTTAGTTCAAAAATGTTCAATTGAGTTCAATTTTGGAAGCTTATGGAGTAATAAGCAATTTTCAGCTTATTGAGCTTATAGCTTAATGGTCTAGAGGCAAGGTGCCATTAGGACATTAAATTTAGAGCCACTCACTCAGAAAGAGTGGCTAGTGTCTGAGATTACAAAGTTCAGGTTTCACACTCTATATTTCATTTTAGCATTTATAGCTTAATTCATTAGCTTATTGTGTTTACCTCTTGTGCTTAAACCTGTTTAATTTTGTTTAGTTAGTTTAGATATTCAAATGTTTTTAAGCTGTTATATCTAGAATCCATTAAGGTTCCATTTCATGACTTTTAATTCTGTCAATTAGTAGGAAAAGCTAGCTGAGTAAGTAGTGTATTTTGAAACATAAGCTTTAGATTTTAGTGCTTAAATAGCTTAACTAGATGAGTTAAAGTCTGAGTAGATAT
Source organism: Tanacetum coccineum (assembly GCA_026074375.1). Classification (NCBI taxonomy): domain Eukaryota; kingdom Viridiplantae; phylum Streptophyta; class Magnoliopsida; order Asterales; family Asteraceae; genus Tanacetum; species Tanacetum coccineum. The sequence goes on from BQNB010031097.1 coordinate 7,535, forward strand.
AAGGTTTTAGAAATTTTAGTTTTAAAATAGATTTTAAGTGAAATATAGTTTGGACAGTTTGTGTTAAGTAGTGTTTGGGTTAAGGAGTTTTTGACTCTAAAAGTCAACAAGACCTTGTCAAAGTATTTTACATAGTTGAGTTTTTCAGGTTTATCAAGTTTTAAAAAGGATTTGGGAGTTAGATTGTAGAATTTCAAAGTTTTAAGCTCTAAAAACTTTTTCTAGCACAAGGACAGTTTAGAGGTTCAAGTAATTTTGTAGATTAGTGTCTCACAGCATTCTATTGTTCAAGTATGGTTAATATAGGTTTAGAAACACTAGGATAGTAGGATTGTGTTATAAGGTCACTCACTCAACGACGTGTGACCTTAGGGTCAGATGTGACTACAATTCAAAGGTCTTAGCTTCATGTTTTTAAATTTCAGCAGTCAAAATAGCTTAATTCATTTGATTATGGTATTGTCTTATTGTGTGTTAAAACTGTTCAAATATTGCTTGTTAGGTTAGTAAATTCAATGTTCTTAAAGCTGTTGTAGCTAGAAATCCATTAAGTTGTCATTTTCTTCAAGTTCTGTCAGTTAGTAGGAAAGCTAGCTGAGTAATAGTGAATTTTCGAACATTAAGCCTTAGATTTAATTGATTAGATAGTTAATTAGTTGAGTTTTAAGATTGAGTAGATAAATGGTTTTAGACAGATTTAGTTTTAAAATAGATTTTAGCATTAGTTATTCTGTTTGGACAGTACTTCTTAACTAGTGTTTGGATTTAGGTGTTATTGACTCTTAAAGTCAACTTTAGTAGGTAAATTTACATAAGTCAGTTGTGTTAAGTGATATAATCAAGTTTAAAAGAGGATTTGAAAGTTAGTTTGTAGAATTTCAAAGTTTAAAGCTTAAAAAACTTTTGCCAGCACCAGGACACTTTTAAGTGCTAAAAGTTAGTTTAGAGGTTTAGTGATTTTACAGCATTAGTGTTCAAATTGGTTTAATGTAGATTTAGTAATCATTTAGATAGGTAGTTTAATAGTTCCTAAATTAGAAAACTTAGCCAAGTGCATTAAGTATTTGACCATGTATATCAGCATAAGTCGTAGTAACTTAGTTACTATGCTTGTTGCTAATCATCTTTTCTGAAGTTATCTTTAGCACTGAATTTGAGCTTTTACCAAGTACATCAGCAATAGCAGTATTAATTCAGTTAATACTGTTATTGCTCACCATTTTCTAGCTTCTCTTTAGCATTTGAAATTAGGAGATAGAAGTTAGAATTAAGCATTTTAGTAGTATTACATTAGCTTTATATAAATAATCTCTTGAGTTTCATTTTTAAGCTTTAAGTCTAGTTTAAATGTACCTGCAAAAGTAGTACCAGCAGCAAATTAGAGTACTAGCTTATTTCTTTTTGATTTCTAAGTTCTAGTTGTTTTTATCAAAATCCTTTTATCTAGGTTTACTCTATATTCTTAGGATAGCTTATTCTCAAATTTTCAGTTTCTAGAATCAAGAATTGAGCTAGTTAGCTTATTAAGATTAGCTTAATTTCAGTAACTAGCATGAATCCTTAGCTTTTTAAGAGTAATTTCTTGACTATCTAGTATACTTTTAGCTTATCTCTTTTTAGACATCTTTAGTACACATCTTAAGCTTTTTATAGCAACTTTTGGTTTTAATTTTCATTTAGAAATAAGCTAGATATAAGCCAAAGTTTAGAAAAGTAGGATTTTCAAAGCAAATCCATAGTTTCTGTTGCTCAGATTGAAATGCTTAATTTTTAGCTTATCTAGTGGATAAAAGTTCAAAGAGCTTTTGTTAAAAGTGTAGTATAAAAGCTCAGGTTTAACTTTGTAGTTTTAAGCTTTTGCTAATTTTCACTTTTTAAATAAGCCAAAAAAAAGCTAAATCGTATGGTCTGTTTTGTACTTTTTAAATAGTTAAGGGTTGTCTGTTTTAACTGTAGTATAAATTCCTTTTAATTACCCCGCCTACCCTTTACTTTCATACTTTGCATTTTCTACCCTAGTCTTTTAGGTTTAATAAAATAGTTTTAATATTTTTAATTTTAGTTTAATAAAATTAGGGTTCATACTTTACTTAGCACAATTAGGGTTCAATTGCTTTATAAAAATTGGGCATTTTCATACCATTGATTTTCTGCACATTTTTAGTAGTTAAAAATCATTTTTCTTTATTTTTCCAATTGAATTTGTATTTTCTAGAAATTAAAATAGGTTTTTGGTAATTTCTTTTTCTTAAGAAATTCATAGAAAATAGAAAAATAGTTGGAAAAATCTAATTCTTTTTGTAATAATTTTCTTTTTCATTCTAGTATTTTTGAAAAATAAAAATAGAATTTTAGTGTTAATTTTTAGAAAAAGTTTATTTTTAGTAATTCATTTTTCTTTAAAAAATCATAGAAAATTCAAAAATAGTTAAAAAATTCTAATTCTTTTTCCTAAAATTTTCTCTTAAATTTTGTGATTTTTAGGTATAAAATTTGTTAATATTAGTGTTTTAGATTTTAAATTCTAGTTTTAGCTCACATTTTTTATTCACGTTTGTTTACTTTTCGTATTAGTTCGTAGTGTAATTCAAAATTCAAAAACCCTTTATCCATTCTTGACTCGAATCCGAATTATTCCCGAATTTCAATTCACGACTTCGTTGGGATACGACCCGAGAAGAAAATACTTCCCGGTTAAAAATATACGTATTGTGTTTTCTTAAGTGAGATTTTACCCTTTTATTTTCTCTTGATTGAGAAGTAATTTGGAAAGAATTGTCACGGGATTTATACTATACATATATAAATTTGACTAGTGCTTACACACGTACCAAATTTTGGCGCCGTTGCCGGGGAAGACGTGAACGATTTTTGAGGATATTCGTTGAAGTAGAGTTTTGAAGACCCTTCCTTTTTGGAAGTTACTTTGCTATTTTTGTATATATTATATAAAAATACAAAACAATAAAAAAAAAATATCAATTTTTTTTAGATAAAAAAATATAAAAAAATAAACATATTTGGATACTAGCTATCCATCTTAAACCATTCCAATAAACAACAAAACTAATCGTGAGTTACTCGCGTTGAGAGAGATAATTCTTCGCCGAGCTGACTACAAATAGAAAAGGTCTCGTAAAAGGATTTTAAAAACCTTCATCGAAATGATTTTTGAAGATCGTACCTACTCATATTCACAGACAAACTCAACCATACTGGTCCTAACATCGATCAAGATCCATCTACACACAGTCAGTCAAACATGTGTATCAGAACCCTGGTCATATCAGAATCGTGTGGGAGACTTGCAAAAAGCTCGGAAATTGAGAGGCTACAAACAAGAAGCTCAACCTAGAACGATCCTAATTGGATGCAACACTGACTAAATCCTTACAAAAAGAATTATTAACGCTTGTCCAAAGAATCCAAGAAGACATATCTACACAGAGAACATAAATAATCAAGAAAAGTAGAGAGGCAAAATAGAATACAAAACTTGTGGCCTTTGGATTTGTCGGGGTTGACTTTTTGACACTTGGGCTTTGACTTGACTTTGTCTTTTTCCACGCTTTTCTATTCCGTGTCCGGTTTTGTCGTTTTGGCTTCGTTTTTCGTCCTTTTCTTAGATATTCGTTCCTGCACAACACAATTAGCAAAACAAGCATATTTTTGGCATTTTAAGTCTGTTTTTGGTTATTTTAACTTGTTTTTAAAGGTAAAAGGTATGTGTAATTTAACACATACCAATAAGAAACCTGGTGATCAGGAATCGTGTGGGAGACTTACAGCTCGGGATTAAAAGTTATCAAACAAAGATCAACCTTGAACTATTACTTCAAAGAAGAAAATGGTTAAAGACTTTCATCTGTACGAGTATAATAAGGGCATGGAGACTAGGAAGTGGTCTGAGGATGACAAGAGAAGAAGCAAAAACTTCATCACAGCAATCGAGAAAAGTCTACAGATCAGAAGGATCTATCGAAGTCTAGAAAGCTTTGTTAGAGGAAGAATAAGAGATATTGACTACAGGCTGATCAACAAAACAACGTGATGACATCGTCATTACAATCAAAAAGGTCAATTTTATTTCTTATTGTGAATATATACCTTGTACATTAGTGGGTAGTTAATCTCTTGATGGTTAAGTGTAGGAGTAATTTATATCCCTCAACGATTGAGAGGGGGAGCAATTATATGTCTCTTACACGTCTTGTGAATTAAGGCCACACTTTTCTCCTAAATTTTATAACATATTTAAATCAATTGATATCCAAAATGTCAAAGGGTTTAAAATTTTTGATAAGGGGAGAAAATGTGATTAAAATATGTGTATAATAATAATCGTGATTATTAGGACTCATGTATATACTCCGCCCAAACGTGCTAAACAATTTTGAATACCGAAGCACATTTTGAGGGGGAGCGTTTCTGAAAAAAAATCAAAAAACGATCGAGGTACTAAACGCTTTGATATTTATATCATAAGTACCTTAATTGAATTTTCAATTGGTTTTATGGAAAGGAGAACTGTACCAAAAGACCGACCATGCATTTTACTTTTTTAGAGTGATAAGGTTGGTAAAGTTAGGTACAATTCCCAATGATCCAGCCAAAACCAGAGGGATATAACAGGGAAATCACTAGTTAGTTGTAGAATAGTCCTTAGGTATAACATATAAAAGGAGTAAAAGTGAGAATAAGGGAAAAGTGCCGACTGAGATGGAGCTAGTACTGGAATAAACCCAACAAGGTTCTAGTCATGAAGTCTCGGTAAGCACTGAAGGGGTTGAAGAATTAAAAAGAATTGTAAGGATAAAGGGTGTAAAGAAAGAAGCCCTCCATACACTTAGGCAGAAACCGGGTCAATACATATGCTGCCAGAATCACTAAGATGATTGCTGACATTGAAGATCGACATCATGGACCCAGTGATGCAATGCACAACCCTCCCTAGCCACTTAGAATCTCTCAAAAGATTTCTGTTTCATTTCTCACGGAGACTAAACACGTTATCTATTGACTTTCTCACTCTGAGTTAGTTGATATTGAAAAGGTGGCAGTCAGCTCCAGCCTCCGATTACTAGAACCAAAACGCACTATTGAGTCTAGAGCCAAGAGATCGTCAATTAATCTCGTTAGGACACATATCCAATTCTCTTGTCTTTCACACACTGTGGAAACAAGTCTATCCTAAGAGTCCTACGCATTATCCTTGTGATATTGCCAGAACATCCGAGTGAAACGAAGATTTTCACAATGAAGATGGAAATCCTGCTAGAGCCTACATCAAACAAGCTCTTGGTAGGTGACTTGTGCGATTCTACAAGAATCAAACTTGTGTCAACTGGAAAGCAACGATGGTGCGATTCTACGTGAATCAAACTTGTTCCAGGGAATGAATTGACGGTTATTGAACATTTGACAAACAATCAAAACTCTCAAAGTGTTACAAAATATTTTCATATCTAACACTAAGACTGAAGTTTCAAATCAATTTTCTCTTTATTGCTAACTGTTTCATTACAGAATCATTTAAAGATGGAGATGGAAATGGAGTTACCAGTAACAGAAATGTCAAGTCAATCACCAAATGCTAAGACACGACCTACACTTGTTATGAAGTTAAGAAAGATCTCATAAAGGTGTCAAAGCTTCCGCAAACTCTGATATCATTAATTTCTTCACAAGTGCACAAAATGGCGATACATTACAAGATGATGTAAGATTATGTTTGGCCGATGATCTCAAGAAAGCTCAAGATCACAATCAAAGACAAGTCAATGATAAATCAAAAGATCTCTGCCACAAACGTACAAGATATTAAAAGAAGAATCATATCTCTACGAGCTAAAGACTGAAGTGATTAAGTTTAGTATTTTCAGGGGTGACCTCCCTTAGGGGGAGATTGTTAGATGTTAGAAAAAGACTCGGTCACCCAGTGTATTTAACTGTTTATTAATAGCTCGTAGTTAATAGTTTAACGTATGACTTTCGGTAATTAACCGGGTACTAATACCCGATATATTGTAAGAACTATATATATTCCTCTTCCAACTTTGGAAGAGGAAGCTAGTCATTATTCATTTTCCATTTAAACACACTTGTTTCTCTCTCTAGAAAACCTCTCATGTGTTTCTCTCTCTAGAAACTAGCCAAGTCCAAGAATCGACCCCGTGTTATGATATATGATATACCACACTACTTTGTATAGATCTTTTGTTCATGTGCTGGTTACTTTGTGCAGCCTACTAAGTGTTACGAGTATATCTCGGCTAGTATGGCTTTAGGTTGTTTATTTTGTCTTGTAACCTGATCATTGTGATCGTTTTGTATCCGAACCAATCATGTATGTTTTTCCAAGTTATATATGGAAGGGATGTATTATGTTATGTATGAAATCGAATTTATTTTGAATGAATGTCGATTTGGCTACACCATTGTTAATTTCAATACAGTTGTGTATTTCACTGTGTGATGTGATCTCGTTTTATTTATTGTGTATATGTCGTGTCATGGTTATGATTTTATGAAATCTAATGGGTATTATATTTTCTTATGATTTGAAGAAAATGGCACCGAAAAGAAGAACCACGAGGGCAACACCAGTCATAGACACTCTAACCACCACATCTGTCACCAATGCCCGGCTGCAGGCAATGATTGACCAAGGTGTCACTGCTGCACTGGCAGCACGTGATGCAACCAGAAATGGCGATGATAGCCATACTTCGGGAACGGGTGTCAGAAGGAATGAACGCGTTGTTCAAGAGTGCACTTACCAAGACTTTATGAAGTGCCAACCCCTATATTTCAAAGGCACTGAGGGAGTTGTTGAATTAACTCAGTGGTTTAAAAGGATGGAAAATCAGATCAAGTTTTCTACTTGTACGCTGCTAGCAGGTGCTCTAACGTGGTGGAATTCCCACGTTATGACTGTTGGTCATGATGTTGCGTATGCAATGACCTGGACTGATCTGAAAAAGAAAATGACGGACAAGTACTGTCCGAGGAACGAGATGAAGAAGCTCGAGGCTGAGTTGTGGAATTTAAAAGTGAAAGGTACTGATGTGCTAGGGTACAACCAACGTTTTCAGGAACTGGCATTGCTGTGTGTCAGGATGTTCCCTGAAGAGTCTGACAAGATTGAAAGGTATGTCGGTGGGTTGCCCGACATGATTCACTCAAGTGTTGTGGCATCAAAGCCGAAAACCATGCAGGAGGCTATTGAAATGGCGACTGAACTAATGGATAAGAAAATCAGCACTTTGGCTGAGAGGCAGGCAGAAAGCAAGAGGAAGTTAGAAGACACTTCCCGAAACAACCAAAACCAACAGCAGCCTTTCAAAAGGCAAAATGTGGCAAGAGCGTACACTGCAGGATCTGGTGATAAGAAACCGTACGGAGGAATTAAACCTCTGTGTACCAAGTGCAATTACAACCATGACGGTCCATGTGCTCCAAAATGCTACAAGTGCAACCGAGTTGGCCACCTGGCCCGTAATTGTAGAAGTCCTGCTAATGCTAATACTGGTAGTAACCAAAGAGGCAATGGGGCAGGTCAAAAGCCTACTTGTTACGAGTGTGGAGTTCAGGGACACTTCAAGAGGGAATGTCCCAAGCTGAAGAACAACAACAACCGGGGTAATCAGGTTGGAAATGCTAGGGCTCCAGCGAAGGTGTATGCGGTAGGGCAGGCGGGGACAAACCCAGACGCGAACATCGTTACGGGTACGTTCCTTCTCAACAACCGCTATGCTTCTATCTTATTTGATACTGGTGCCGATAGGAGTTTTGTGTCCATTGCATTAGACCATGATTATGCGGTAGAACTAGCCGATGGTAGAATAGTGGGCGTTAATACTATTATTCGGGGATGCACTTTAAATTTTCTAGACCACCCTTTCAACATCAACCTAATGCCCGTAGAGATGGGTAGTTTTGACGTCATAATTGGCATGGACTGGTTATCAAAATATCAAGTTGTTATTGTTTGTGCTGAGAAGATTGTTTTGTTCTCAGGACTATCACAACATCTCCCCCCAGGTCGTGGCGCCAGAACACAGCGCAACTGTCTCTCGTATTGTTCTATCTCAGTGACAGCTCGTACTGGGCATCCCATCGCATCACACCCACAAATATTAGAAGCGAGACAACGAGATAAGAGTAATATGTAAACCGACCTCAGACCGCATAGGGAGAGCTCAGACACTAGGATCACCGCAGATCAACGCTCAATGCTAAAAGGATGTCTGGTCTTTTTGGCACTGCTTACCACGAACGGCGCGAAGAGAGACAAGTCCGATAGGAGAAGCGACTTGAGGATTGTACCATTCTTTGAGATTTTCCCAGAAGTATTCCTGTAGACTTGCCGAGTGCTCCTCCGACTTGACAAGTGGAGTTCCGAATTGATTTGGTACATGGTGCTGCACCCGTGGCACGGGCACCTTATGGATTGGCGCCATCCAAAATAAAAAAGTTATCGGAGCAACTGAAGGAGCCGTCCGACAAAGGCTTTAATAAGACCCAGTTCCTCACCCTGGGGAGCTCCAGTCTTTTTTGTCAAGAAGAAGGATAGATCATTCCGGATGTGCATTAATTATCAAGAATTAAACAAGCTGACAGTGAAGAATCGTTATCCACTCTCACGGATCGACGATTTATTTGATCAACTACAAGGATCCAGTGTTTATTCTAAGATAGACTTACGATCTAGTTATCACCAACTTCGAGTATGGGAGGAAGATATTACGAAGACGGCCTTCAGAACTCGGTACGATCATTACGAGTTCCAGGTTATGCCATTTGGTTTGACGAACGCACCGGTGGTATTTATGGATCTCATGAACCGCGTGTGCAAACCATTTTTAGACAAATTCGTGATCGTCTTTATCGACTATATCCTCATCTACTCAAGGAACAAGAAGGAACATGAAGAACATCTCAAGGCAATTTTGGAATTGCTTAAGAAAGAGGAATTGTATGCTAAATTCTCCAAGTGTGAATTTTGGATTCCGAAGGTACAATTTTTCGGGCACGTGATTAACAGCCATGGTATTCACGTGGACCTCGCAAGATGAATTCATTAAAGTTGGGCATCTCCGTAAGTCTCCTACCGAGATTCGTCAATTTTTAGGGTCTTGCTTGGGTCATTACGAACAGATTCATTGAAGGATTTTCAAAGATCAACAAACCAATGACCAAACTCACTCAGAAGAAGGTCAAGTTTGATTGGGGCAACAAAGAAGAAGCGGTGTTTCAACTACTAAAGCAGAAGTTGTGTAGTGCACCAATTCTGGCTTTACCTGACGGAAGCGAAGATTTTATCGCATACTGCGATGCTTCGATCAAAGGGTTGGGCGCTGTGTTGATGCAACGAGAGAAGGTGATAGCTTATGCATCACTCCAGTTAAAAATTCATAAGAAAAACTATATATACTCTATTGAATTTAGAACTTGGGAACAGTGTGTTGTCTGAAGAGTTAGAGGCTACTATTCTGTTTATGGTACCAAGTGTACGGTGTTCAATGTTATCATAAGAGTTCTACACACATTTCTTCTTAATCAGAAGGAGTTGAACATGAGACAACGTCGTTGGTTAGAGTTGCTCAGTGATTACGATTGCGATATTCGTTATCACCCGGGGAAAGCAAATGTCGTAGCTGATGCCTTGAGCAGGAAAGAACGAGATCAACCGTTAAGGGTTCGAGCCTTAGTGATGACTATTGGCTTGGATCTTCCCAAACAAATCTTGAATGCTCAGACTGAAGCACGGAAACCAAAAAACATCAAGAGCGAGGATGTTGGAGGTATGCTGATTGAAAGTTCTAAGGATCCGGAGAGAATGAGAAATTTAGACGGAAAAAGGTTCTGGATCACGTCACGGATGGAACTCTATGCTTAAATGGAAGGAGTTGGTTACCATGTTATGGTGATTTAAGGACCGTGATCATGCACGAGTCCCACAAATCAAAGTATTATATCCATCCGGGTTCCGAGAAAATGTATCAAGATATGAAGAAGCTATATTGGTGGCCCAATATGAAAGCCGACATCACCACCTATGTTAGCAAGTGCTTGACCTGTGATAAGGTCAAGGCGGATACATCAGCGGCCATCGGTTTGTTGGTACAAACCCGAGTACCTTCAAATGGAAGTAGGACAACATCACAATGGATTTTGTTTCACTATGCTTCCTAAGTCGTCACTCAAGGGTTATGGACACCATTTGGCTCGTGATCGTTGATCCGACTTTATAAAGTCCGCAATTTTTGTACCCATGAGGGACAACATGCCCCTATGGAGAAAACTGGCAAGAATGTACCTAAGGATGGTAGTAAAGAGGCATGAATTTAGCCAGTCTCGATCATCTAGTGATCGTTGAATCCTAGTTTTGCAATCAAATTTCTGGAGGTCACTTCAGAAAGCTTTGGGTACAAGCTTGGATATAAGTACTGCATATCATCCGCAAACTGACGGACAAAGTGAGAGAACCATTCAAACTCTCAAGGATATGCTACGTGCTTGCGTGATCGACTTTGGAAATGGGATGGTGGCGTTAAAACATTTACCATTTGGTCGATGTTATCATTCAATAAACAGTTATCACGTTAGCATTAAGGCTGCTACCTTTGAAGCACTTTAAGTCGAAAATTTTGGTTTTCGTTCACTGGTTTGTTTGCCGAGGTTGCGGAAAGTCTACTATGGTCCAGAAATAGTGCAAGAAACAACTGAGAAGATCATCCAGATCAAACAAAGGATTCAAGCCGCTCGTGATCGACAAAAGAGCTACGCTGATTTAAAGCATAAGCCGATGGAGTTGGGGATAAAGTTATGCTTAATGTTTCGCCTTGGAAAGGGGTCGTACATTTTGGCAAACGAGGGAAGTTAAATCCTAGATATGCCAGACCTTTCAAGGTGTTGAAAAAGGTTAGAGCCGTTGCTTAAAAGCTTGAGCTTCCTCAAGAGCTGAGCAGGGTTCACAATACGTTTCATGTATCCAACTTGAATAAATGTTATTCCGATGATCCATTAGCGTTCGTTTTGGAAAGGAACAACCATGTGGATGACAAGCTTATTTTGTTGAAGAACCTGTAGAATCATGGGATCTCGAAGTCAAAACATTTGAGAGCGAAGTCGTTTTTTTTTTTTGTCCCATTATCAAGGTTCGATGGAACTCTAGGCGTGGCCCTGAGTTTACATGGGAACGCGAGGATCAATTTCGAAAGAAATATCTGCACCTCTTCGCAAAGACTGCACCATCGTCAAGTGCCGTGTCATAAGCCTTGAGGACAAGGCTCACTTAACAGGGGGAGACTATAACACCCTGTGTTTTAGGGTCATTTACTTCGTCAATAAATTCACTATGTATTTTTAGTATTGTACGCATTTGCTTTTAATCGTAATCGTTAAGTTAAATCGCGTAAGCTAAAAATTATCGTTCAATGTAAACGGGCATCAAACAATTAAATGTTTACAACAAGCAAGTGTTAAGTAAATTTATTTTGAGGATAAACTTATTAACTTTGTTATCTGTATTTTTATTGGTTGATCGTAAAATACTTTACGTTTCGCGATTAAAGCGTTTAGGCATTCATCGAAATCACCAAAACCTATTTCGCTTTCAATAATACCCACGATTATACCCAATACTCAAAATAATCAAAATATCATCATATATATGTATATGTGGCCGGATATACAAGGATAGAACCAAGAAATATCTAAATTCATGACTCATGCCCTAAATATCAAGAGATAACTCTTATCCTAGGGAACCAAGTCTTACACCATTGTAACCACTTGGCAAACTTTCCTAGAAATCCTCCTTTAGTCTTTGACTTAGTCTCCTATGTATATAAGGCCTTAGCTAAGCAAGTAAACACTCATCTCTCATTTCCAAAGTGTAAACAAAACTATCTCTCTCTTTTCTCTTCTCTTGAACCCACGGCTCAAAATCATATACATACACAATCCATACAAATTTTTCTACCACTTATACACAAAGTTTACACAATCATATCTAGCATGCTAGAAGTTTGAAGGATGGTTAAGCCTTTGCCAAGGGTTTTGATGCAATAAAGCGGAAACTTAGGTTTACTTGGGAAAATTAGGGATTTTACCTTATATTTTCAAGCCACGGGTTTAATCACTAGGGTTGTATTTTTTCCTTTTCACTACTCATTCATACAAGGTTATCTAAAACCCTAACCATTTCATAATTATGATTTTATGTGTTTATATGTTCTATTTAGCAATATCACCATTTAGGATACTATTAAACATGTGAAATGAATTTTTACTTGTGATCATTGTTTTGTGAACTTTTTCACATGTTATATGGATGTAAATATGATGTTATAATGGAAGTATAACTCTTGTACACTCTTGGTTTATGTATAAAAAGTTCATGTGTAAACTTGTTAAATTAGGGTTTCTTTAATAAGTTTTTATTAAAAGTAAGATTAGAGAACTTGTCACCTTGGATACATGGACAAAGTATGGACTAATGGACTTATTATATGTAAGACATAAACACAAACTTCAAAACTTTCTGTTTTTGGACGTAATAAAAGTATCTATATTATGTTTTATAAAGATAGTACATCCCATGAGGATTCCAAAATGATAAGAAACTCGAAAACCGGATTAATAACGAAGAAGATACGCTAATTACGAGTTTACGACGATAAATACTTTTATAAAACTATTTTTATAAAAGTTACTATTCACCACAGAAACTTAGATTTTTAAAACATCAATAAATTAATAAAACTTTTAATAACAAGAACGTGCTCGCAAGAATCGTAAAACGGAGCTATAACGAATAGTACGAATTTACGGGTTTTACGCAATTTAAAACGTATTAAAAATTAGTTATTAGCTTGATGAACAGTAAAAAACACTATTCACCACAGAATGTCGAAAACTTTAAAACTTTCTATTATGATCACTCGTCTTAATCCGAAAGCGTTGACGTAAGAAAGCGAGTGTGGGAAAGGAATATAAAACGATAAAGTTAGGTCATTTTCGCTAAAGGTGTATTTATAAACGTTTTTACTTTATAAATATGATTTCACTAAAACGATTAGATGGTGATGTAGTTATATAGAATTATATGTGGTTAGCTAATCAAAGTGCTATATTACTAGGGAGTTTCATAATGAGGCCTCTTCGGGGTGGCGTATCGACGAGTTGTTGGATTTACGATTTAAAGTGTCCTAGCTCCTCATACGTCACTACATGACCTCTTAATTATGATAGCCCGAACGATAGTATGATGTAGCTAAAAAGGATTATATATGGGAGTTATTAGTCTAAGTACTTGAGTACTCATACGACCTATATTAACTAGGTTGCATTCGGGCGTTAGCGTGACGCGTTTTCATTAGGGATATTTCATTATCAATTTACTCACTCGAGGTGAGTTCATAGCCCCTTGTTTTACATGATTTGTTTTATAAGTTTTGGGGTGAGAAACATGCATTGTTTTTATAAATGGACACAAGTGGATATTTTATGTTATGATTACGTGTTGCCTAAGTAGCGATAACCCAATTGAGCCCATTATTATGAACTGTCAATTACTGAATTGTGAGCGCGAATGTTATGAATAGATCTATTGGGATTGACATCCGTTGGGTGGTGGTATGTGATTAGCTTATCATGGCCAAACAAACGGTCTATACCATGTCGTTTTAGGATTGTTGCGGGTTAAAACATAAATTACTTACGGGCAATGTGGGCAATTTTATATTGCTATTTATTTAAGTCAAGCTTCAGTGTCATGAGCTTAGCGCAACGTAATTACATTTTATGATGTTTGCATTTGTTGCATTGTCATGGGGAAATCTTGTGGTCCTGTATTATACGATTTAATAAATCTATGAATTCACCAACTTTATGTTGACGTTTTAAAGCAATGTTTTTCAGGAGGTCAATAAGGCACGAGGTGCAGGGGATACATTGGTGATATATTTTGGATGTCATATGTTTAAGATTTGGTTGCATGCATTTTGGGGTATCCTGTGTCATGAACTAGAATCTTTGTAATATTAACAATGAACAAGTTAAGCTTCGGGCTTTTTGTAATAAATATTTGCTAAATCCAATGTATCAGTTTTAAACGACTTTTAAATGGTCGTTCTATATATATCTTGTGTTGTTGATCTTTGAAGTAACACGCCCCGGACTCTTATTCCGCTGCGACCCATTTTGGGGGTGTTACAAATTCACTGACAAAATCTAAGAATTATGAGCCAGTTACTACAGGAAATCAAACTAATGGTGATGCAGATATAGAGATAAATGTTAATGCATGGAAAGCTGGGCAGGAGAAAGCATCTAATCAACAATACATACTGCTACCATTAATGCCTTCTAATTCACCACTCTCTTTAAGTACTCAGGGCTCAGATGATAAGGATACTGATGTGGAACCAGCTGAGGTTGTTGAGGTGTAAATAATGATAAGTGTATTTGATGTTCAAAATGAAAGATGGATTAGCAGTACTCAAGATGTTAACACTGTTGGGCCAAGTATTAATACTGCCAATGCAAATATTAATACTGGCAGTCTAAATATTAATACTGCTAGTCCTATTACTAATGATCTAAGTATGCCATCTTTGGAAGAAACTCGCATATTTGACGGTACATATGATGATGAAGATGTGGGTACAGAGGCTGACCTCAACAACTTAGAAACAACCATGAGTGTCAGTCCTATTCCCACAACCAGAATTCACAAGGATCATCCTAAAGAACAGATCATTAGAGACATAAATTCAGCTACTCAAACAAGAAGGATGATCAAGATGTCTGAAGAACATGCTATGATCAGTTACATTAACAAGCAGAGGAGAAAAAATCACAAAGATTATCAAAACTGCTTATTTCCCTATTTTCTCTCTCAAATGGAACCCAAAAAGTTATTCAAGCTTTGGCAGATTCAAGTTGGGTAAAAGCAATGCAAGAGGAATTGTTGCAGTTTAGATTGCAGAAGGTTTGTAGATTAGTTGATTTACCCAAAGGCAAACATGCCATTTGAACAAAATGGGTCTATAGAAACAAGAAGGGTGAGAGAGGAATAGTAGTTAGAAACAAGGCAAGATTGGTTGCACAAGGTTACACCCAAGAAGGAGAAATTGATTATGATGAGGTTTTTGCTTCTGTTGCTAGGATTGAAGCAATCAGGTTATTTTTAGCCTATGCATCATTTATGGGGTTCATTGTGTACCAAATGGATGTGAAGAGTGCCTTTTTATATGGCATAATAGAAGAGGAGGTATATGTGTGTCAACCTCCTGGCTTTGAAGATCCTTAGTTTCCTAACAAGGTTTACAAGGTAGATAAGGCCTTATATGGTCTTCATCAAGCTCCTAGAGCCTGGTATGAGACCTTGTCTACCTAGTTAATTATAAATGGATTTAGAAAAGGCACTATAGATAAGACTTTGTTTATCAAGAAGGACAAAGGTGATATACTGTTAGTTTAGTTGTATGTAGATGACATCATCTTTGGGTCTACTAAGAAGTCTTTATGTACAGAATTTAAAAGTTTGATGCACAAGAAATTCCAGATGAGTTTTATGGGAGAACTCACTTTCTTCTTAGGGTTACAAGTAAAGCAGAAGGATAATGGAATCTTCATTAGCCAAGACAAGTATGTGGCTGATATATTGAAAAAGTTTGATTTCTCCTCAGTAAAGATAGCAAGCACTCCATTGGAGACTAACAAAGCATTGATCAAGGATGAAGAAGCTGAGGATGTGGATGTACACTTATATAGATCAATGATTGGATCATTAATGTACTTAACAGCTTCTAGACCAGACATAATGTTTGCTGTTTGTGCTTGTGCAAGGTTCCAAGTTACTCCAAAGACTTCACATCTTCATGCTATGAAGAGGATCTTTAGATACTTAAAAGGCCAACCTAAATTGGGCCTTTGGTATCCTAGGGATTCACCATTTGACTTGGAAGCTTTTTCAGATAGTGATTATGCTGGAGCTAGCCTTGACAGGAAATCCACAACAGGAGGTTGTCAATTTCTTGGCAAGAGGTTGATTTCATGGCAATGTAAGAAGCAGACTATAGTAGCTAACTCAACAACTGAAGCAGAGTATGTTGCTGCTGCTAACTGCTGTGGACAGGTGTTATGGATCCAAAATCAGATGCTTGACTATGGATTCAATTTCATGAACACCAAGATTTACATTGATAATGAAAGCACCATTTGTATTGTGAAGAATCCAGTGTTTCACTCTAAAACCAAGCACATAGAGATTAGGCACCATTTCATCAGAGATTCTTATGAGAAGAAGTTGATTCAAGTGATCAAGATTCACACAGACCACAATGTTGCAGATCTTCTCACAAAGGCTTTTGATGTTAGCAGGTTTAACTTTCTAATTGCTAGCATTGGATTACTTAATCTCTGAAGTATTGTTTGAGGGGAGGTTAATGTGTTTGGATAACAGTTCTTAACTTTTATTCATGGGTTATGCATAAATATGGATCCTCATGAATTCTCACATGTCTATCTAGTCTTTTCTAGTGTGCTTGTGATGAATAGAGGCATGTTGTTGTATAATTATTGAAGACAGAGTTAATACTGTTAGATATCTCTTAGTACTGCTGGATGAAACTTTGTACAAAAGTTGATGCTGCTAGGCTTAGTTAGTGCTGCTTACACGAGTTTAGTAATGAGATTGATGATTAGTATTGGGTTTCTACTGGTAACTATTTTGTTTATACTGCTACAAAAGTTAGTACTGCTAGGCAAAAGTTAGTACTGCTGAGCCAAATTTAGTACTGCTTGTTACCGTTAATACTGTTCGGGGCATAACAGATTTTCATTAATTAATTATAACCGTTGAGATATTTCCGCCAACAACTTCGCTTATAGGGGTCTATATTTGGATAATTCTTGATCTTTCTTTCTTTTATAAGTTTTACTTCAAGATAAAGATTCAACTTTATTCAGTCGGTCCAATCACACCCTTAAGCTCTCTTTATAATATCTCAATTAACTTTGCCAAACCCTCATACTCTCATCAACGAACTTAAACCCAGAACCCTTCTCATAAATCAATCACTATATGGCGGATTTGAAGTTTGTCGATCAACATAATATGGTTGCTTGTTTGGAAAAGACAGAGGAGAACGCTGAGTTTCATCAGATAGTGGACTTCCTCTCTACATGTTCGATCAATTATGCTCTCACTGTAAGTCCCACTATCTATGCTTCTTACATTGAACAGTTTTGGAATACTGCCACTTCCAAAATAGTCAATTCAGTGTCTGCATTGGTGAGCTCAAAAGAATAGAGAGATTTATGATATAAAAAAACATAAAAAAGAATGGTGAGGAGACCAAAAAAATAAGATTCAGTGAGCTTAAAAATAGAAAGAGAGATATGAGTATGAAAAACAGACAGAGAGTTTCAGTGAGAAAAAGAAATAAGAGATATTGTGAGATGAAAAATAGAAAGAGAGATGTGGATAAAACTAAGTCTAATATGGAAATGGGCTTGTTGGAGAACAGATTCAAGTTTAACTGCTGGCATCGAACTTAATATTGGCCAGTTAATACTTAGTACTCTCAAGCTAGGCATATTTTAATGCTGCTGGGTAAAGTTAATAACGGCTATAGGCCTTAAAGTTTAGTACTGTTAGAGCTAAAATTAAGTATATATGGTAACCATGTGATACTACTGTTTTGATGCATAACACATAATTTTTAATTAATTAATAACACCGTGGAGTATATTTCTGCCAACAACTTGCTCATAGGGGTCTATGAACGGAAAATTCTGATATTTCTTTCCTCTTCTAAGATATCTTCCTTATAAAGATTCATTCCCTTATTAAGGTCGTCATTCAAAACCCCCTTTAAAGGGGCCGCTCTCCATAAAACATCTCAATTAACTTACCAAACTCTTTATTACTCAAGATCAACAAACATAAACCCTTGAGAACTCTTAATCTCAACTCACATCATTAATGGCTCATATTGGAATTCTGTATCTACCCATAACATGGTCGCTTTACCTTGAATAAAATCAGAGGGAAGTTATTGAAGATTTTTATTAATAATTGATTTACTCTCAATCTAATTCAGTATCAAGTATGCCCCTTATAGAAAATCCAACTATCTAAACTTTCCCTCATTGTTAATAGTTTTGGGATACTGCCTCTGCAAGCACATCAAAGAATAAAGAAATGGAGATAACTGCTACCATTGATGGAAGAGTCAAGACTATTACTGAAGCATCAATAAGAAGGCATCTCAAGATAGAAGATTCAGATGGTATTCCCACTTTACCTAATGCTGAAAGTTTTGAGCAACTTCTCTTTATGGGGTATGCATCTGATTCTACAAGTTGACCTTCCAAAAGGGACATTATACACCTCAATGAGGTGTCTTATACATACTATTCTTCATTCTTAAAGTCCTAAGAGACTCTTAAGGAGTAGTTCCATTATCCACAAAGCTACTGGCGATTATTTGTCTAGCAACAAATGACATTTCAACTTATCTAATAAGATTTTTGAAGGTATGCCTTGAAAAACTTAGTGAAGTAGGACAAAATTCTTGATGTAACCTTAGATTTCATTCAAATCATTTTGTAACAAGTAACAAAAGACAACTTATCCCTCACAAAGAACTTATGTTGCTCCTACCACCACACAAAAACATTCAACAACATGAGAAGGGAACTAAGGGATTTATACTGAGGCAAATTCCACTATTTCCTAACTATGCTCATTTCACCTATTCATCTTCCTCAAGAAAAACGATCCTTCTACTCAGAGCCATTATCACCCCAAACACATACATCCACATCTCAACAACCACCTACACCAACATTCATTCAAACTATCCATGATGAAGGAGAACCTGCTACTATGCCTCATGATTTATCTCAACCAAGGGTTCAATCACTTGGCAGTGATGAGGGCAGTTTGACACTCAATGAATTGACGGTTCTTTGTACAACATTGTCCAAGAAGGTAGAGGATTTGCAAAATGACTTAAAGCAAACAAAATTACATATGGTGCTGCTTATACTAAGCTCATTTTAAGGGTCAAGAAGTTGGAGCACAAGGTCAAGGCAAGCAAATCAAGAAGAAGAACAAATATAGTTTTCTCTGATAATGAGGAAGTTTTAGAGGATCCTTCCAAACAGGAGAGGATCATTGCAGAGATTGATCAAAACCCTTCTATTTCATTGGTACAAGATGAAGGAACTTCATGGATTTAAGATGATGCTAAGACTCAGGGGAGGACTAGTGCTGATACTGAGATACTGTTAGAACAAGAAGAGCCTACTAAACTAGTGGAAGATACTGGTAGTGGTGAAAAGGGTGAAAAAGAAATTAGTACTGCTGAGGTACCAGTTAGTACTACTAGTGCAATTCCTGTAGTTAGTACTGCCATTCCTGAAAGAGAAGTTTATATCAGAAGGAGTGCAGAAAAGAGAAAAGATAAAGGAAAAGCTATCATGGAAGATGATGAATCTGTTCAAAAGAAGACAAAGAAAAGGCAACTTAACAAGAAAGACTTGGGCATTGAAGAAGCGATTAGACTGCAAAACAGATTAATGAAGAAAAAGACAAAGATTTGCCAGGATGCAAGAATAGCTAAACAATTCCAAGAAGAGATTGATATAGTAAGGCAAGAACAAGAGAAGTATGATCTAGCACAAGCCTTGGAATTGCAAAAGGAGTTCGATAAAAGGGAAGAAGTCATGGCTGAAACTACTCAAGCTCATGATATTGATTAGAGTGATCCTGCTGTGCTCAGATATCACGCACAACAAAATAGATCTTTCTCTAAAGCTAAAGTATGGAAGAACATGTGCATGTATTTCAAGAATCAGGGAGGATATAAGCAGAGTCATTTCAAAGGAATGAGCAATGAGGATATTAGACCTATATTTGAAAGAGTATGGGATCAAAATCAATCTTTTGTACCTAAAGATTCTAAGATTGAAAAGGAAGTGATGAAGAGATCAGGAATGAATTTTCAAAAGCACATGCCAAAATAACAACATAAGGATTAAGTTTTAAGACAGTATGAAGAAAACACTCCGCAGAAAAGAAAAAGAAGTATCAGAAGAAGAGCTAAAGAAACTGTTAGTGATAGTTCCAGTAGAAGAAGTGTACATTGAAGCACTACAGGTCAAATATCCAATTATAGACTGGGAGGTTTTCACTAAAGAATCAAGAAGTTACTAGAAAATCATAAGAGTTAGAAACCATACAGAGGTCTATAAAGTTTTTGAAGACATGTTGAAGAGATTTGACAGAGATGACCTGGAGAAGCTTTGGGATTTGTGGTACGAAGAGATTAGTTCAACTAGAGCCTACCAATTGAAATAGAAGAGAAGGTATATGGGGTTTGAACTAATAAGGATTATTTGAACCAGATGATGAATGAATACACGTATGGAAGCTTCAGAACATATAATGCGTGATCCACTGTAATGAAATTGTATGAAACTTGTGGTGATCAACAAGTTCTACAGAAAGAGGACATTACATCTTCATGGCATTTGAAAAAGAATTATCCACTAACAAAGCACTTATGACTGTAATGTTGGCTAACAAACTTCAAGTGGATGAATCTTCAAAGATGGCAAATGAGTTGTTAAGGAAAATTTTCTATCAGGTAGAAAGACCAAGAACTTGAAGTGTTTGAAAGAATCCTCTCAGAGACAAAAGGTTTAATTCATGAAACTTGATGATTTGAAGGTAAATCACAAGTTTAGGGGAGGATTGTTGGGAATTAAGTCTTTGATATATATACACATATAAATATAAATATATATATATATACTATTATTAAAATATATATATATATATATATATATATATATATATATATATATATATATAATATAAGTTTATAAGGATTCTATCAAATAATAGTATAGTAAGTATTTTCCGTCGGGTTCGAGAAACAAACTTTTAACCAAAGTAGTCTCAAAAACCTCCCGGGTCGTTTTCCCTCGACGAAGCGTGAATTGAAAATTGGTTAAGTCCGTGATCGCGCGTTTTGAATGGTTTCAAAGATTTTTGAATTGGTTTTTCAAAATCCTACTAAATATAAATGACAAATAGATAAATTCACGAAATCAAGTAAACAAGAAATGACAATTAAACACGTAAGCATTAAAACGTAAACGGGAATTAAAAACGCGACATTTAAATCCTAAATTATCTAAAATTAAACCTAAAATGATTTTATTAAACTTTTTCTAATCCTAATTGACTATTTTAAAAGAAAATGATAAGGAAATTCTAAACCGAGGGTAATCTAAGCTAAAAATGAAGAAAACGAGAACGGGAACGAAATCCCGTTCTTTAAAAAGTAAACTTTCAAAATATTAACCCTACGAAAGTAAATTTCAAACCTAAGCCTAGATTATGATAAAAGAAAATTTTATAAATATTAACCCTACGAAAGTAAATTATTTTATCCCAAACACCCCTTTAAAACTAGATTTTCTTTTTTAAAGCTAAAACATAACTAAATAAGCCTAAAATTATGAAAACATATTGAGATCTAAGCATAACTTAGACAATTAAGAAAAAATCTAAAAGAAATAAGCATTAAACAATAAGCTACCCTAATAAGCTAACATAACTAAAAATAAGCAGCTTCTAATAAAACTTAAACTAAGCTATTTTAAACTAAGAACTAAGCATATTAAGCTAACTTAAAATAAAATAAGCATAAATAAGCAATAAGAAACACATATTAATCACTAATAAGCAGAATTATAAGCAGGTCAGATAATAAGCTTAATAAAGTAAAAGAGAAAATGTACCTTAGTCCTTTGCTTAAACAATGACAAAAATACTCAATAGAGCCTATCAACTAGCTCTAGTTAAGCTGGTAAGAAAGCCATAAGCCCATCCCTTTCTGGCTTATCATCCATAAAACTTCAAACCTTAAAACTTAACCAATTGACTTAAAAATGAACAAACAAGATCAAATAAACTTTTAAGAGAGTTTTATATTGAGCCTCTAGAGAAAGGCAAGAGAGACACATTTTTAGCTTATTGAGTAAACTGCTTAAGTAAAAAAAAACTATATTTAAAGGCACAATAGATTTAAACTGAAAATTGCTTTCATTAATAAAAAGATTAGTACATATGATTAAATATTTCAATACAATTAGCATAAAATAAGCTTGGAAAATAAGCAGTAAAATCTACTCTACTACTAAACTAATCCTACACACTAGATGATTAATTCTGATATAGATTGAGCCCTTCTATTTATTAGCTGAGTTTTTAGATGCTCTCTTAGGCCATCAGGAGCGCCCTAGACTTTTAATCATTACGCCCTTATTCAAATGCGCACTACGAAATATAAGCTCCCCTTGGATTATGTACACGTCCCATCAACCATCATGTTTCAATTAGGATCGCCAACGTGGCTTTAGTAAATGTTAGAGGTGTTAGGTGCTTCTAGAAACAAGGGATGTGTGTGTGGGTGAGTGGTTTTAATTTACCATGTGTCTTATAACTCTGTAAAAGGGAGGGAAAGAGGAGATCTATAGTAAAAGTTGACATGTTGACCCTGTGTGTTTATAACATAACTTGGACCAGGGTAGGATTGGTGTTGGGCTTTTTATAATTTTTCTTGGGCTTTTGTTTAGACTGGATTTGGAAATAGGTTAAAGGAGTTTTGGACATCTAAAATTTTCTAATATGGAATTAGGTTATAAATATAGTTACAGTATAATCTTAATATGGGCTGACCCCAGTCCCCATTAAATGGTACCGAGGTTGGCCCATTTAAAGATGTATACGCCTTCGGCTTTGATTTCACGATCATTCCCGTGATCGGTTTTGTCCGTTTTGCTTCATTTTTATTCTTTTTGTGACATATCCATACCTGCAAGACACAATTCATGAAATACACATATACAATGCATTTTTTATGTATTTTTGGTCGTTTATGGACTATTTAGCCGTTTTATAATGTAGGTAAAAGGTATGTGTATTTAAGCACATACCAAAATCCCTACGGCATACTAAGAATATGTCTGTCCTCGAACTGTAATTCATAAATACAAACTTAGAAACCCAAAAATTTCAACCCCCTAGACTAATTAACCCTCGAAAAGTAGCTAAGTTGTTTCAATCTAAGGGGATTAAGAAATCACTAGTTTTGAAAAGCCCCCCATAAAAACCCCATTTTTATTATTAATTATATTCATATCCATAATTCACACGGAACAAAAAACACTTAAAACATAAATTTTATCGTCTTTGATTTTTCACGGGTCGCCCCCAAACCAAGCGTAAAAATAAAATCATTTTAAAAACAAGTTAAGATGTCTAAACACTACTCATAAATGCTAAATTGGATCAAAGCTACTTCTCCGCTCCCTTATTCCAAATCCTTCTAAAAGATTATAATTATATTTTTATTACTTTGTGACAATTAAAATAATGTTCATAATCCATATAAAGTAAACCCAGTTTAGACCATAATTAGTTTGAAATCCTTTCCTAAAGAGACGATATGGTAAGAATAAGGTCCACATTAAGTTCTAAAATTCGCACGATTTAGGGTTATCCATTTTTATTCCATTCCGAAACACGCAACTACGAGTCCAAGACACAGGATTTATTTAGAAAACCCTAGATTTGAATTTGCTTTATTAATATTATTAATTATTGCCACATTATTAAACCACGGACCTTTAAACAACTGCCACAGAATCGGTAAGACGAGATTTACCATTCTGTCTCATGATCTTATTTCGACCTCAAGTGAACCTCGACCTTTTTAAAGGCTCAGCAACATCGGTTGTGAGCCGGAATAGAATGCAACAACCTTTTTCAGTCTCGTATCATTATTATTCTTACTAATGGACCTTCTTTGAAGACTTCCACAATCGGTTTGTGAGTGCAAGACGGCGTAGACTTTTATTAGCCTCCTAGTTATTATTATTATTATATAACCCAACCACGCCTTTAAACGACTACCACATCAGTTGTGAGCCGGCAAGAGGTAGTGGTCTTATTTCGACTTTGGTTTATTATATTATTATTATTATTAGCCAAATTTCAAGTCTTGAGGTCTTTTAACTACCTAGACAATGGTAGCGAGCCGTCAGGAATCGGTAGGTTATTTCTCCACACGCATACAAAACCTCGATGTGTACCTTACTTTCACCAAAAGGAATCTCTACGAAGTGATTTAAATTAAAAATCGCAGAAACCTAAAGCAACTTTATTTATTCAACAATTATATAACGTTTATTAAGCTGATGGGAGCAAAAAGCCACAATTAACCTCTATGAGCTCTAAAGAGTTTCTAACTACTCCATGTTTAGCATCTAACTTATATAAAACTCTATCATTTTTCCTATCTTTGGGTAAATTTAAATTTTTTAATAATGGAAAGAATCTGCGAATTTGCTTAGTCTAATAAAACAAGCTTTTTTTATTTTACAAACATATTTAAAGTCCTATCATGCAAACATTGCAAAGTCTTGGCATTTTCAAGCTAGAATTCACGTTTTAAAGCTTCTTGTATAAAAGACTAGCAAAAGCTTAAATTTATATAAGTTAAGGGGCAAGCTAGAGCACAACATGCTCGATCAAGTCAAAATTTATACTCAAAAATACAACAATTCGTGTCAAAACACTTATTCTATTTTTGAAAAAAAATTAAATTTGGCATAAAATCACATATTTTTACTATTTTTGATGGCAAAACGGGGTTACGTGAAGATGAGGCAAATGCAAGTAAGATCAAATCGAAAGATCCCCATACACTCTGAACTACACATTACTCTCAATGGAACTATGTCGAGCTCCCATACTAATTTCAAGGCATAATCCAAATATTATAGGGTCTCTACGCAAATCTAAATCCGTTTATTAATTATGCTAATAGATAAACGTTAATTAATAAGATCTAAGAATATCGGATTCGCATATAAAAGCATGCTAAGGATTGAAGATCGAGCGAACGATGGACAAAACCATGCGCACGAGAACCTTTAAAATCCGGGCAATCCTGGACATAAAACACAAAACTAGAAACACAAGAAAGGAATACGAGCCCTCCTCATAAGCACACACTTATTGTCATAATTATTATATTATACAATACTTACTAAGCCTAGGATAATTCTGCATGGGTTGCCACCCACAAAGCGCTTGTTTTTGTGCGAGTGTCTTGCTTGACTATCCCCATATCATCGTGATATTAGGGATAAAACACGTGGAAGAGCAATCTTCCATTAGACATTTATATGCCATCGGCTTTAGAGATGAAAAATGAAAAGCGGAGATGCCTGGGTCAAAAATGATATCCTCACTCCCAGAGGAGATATGAAAATAATCCACCGTATAGGGAAATAAGGAAGAAAAATCAGATAATAACATAGTGAAACAAAGATAAGGCGACCTCATAGGGTAAGCTCACATATGTTGGAGAAAACGTTTTCTTATGAATCCCTGGATCAAAGACTTTGTCCCCGGTCCAACAAAACAACAAATAGGCATCTAAAAAATCTACTCCATTCATTTTCTTTTGATTCCCAAACCAAAAAAAATCATCATCTCTTCGAAAGGGCGTACCTCGTATAACCTCTCGAGAAGGAAACAACGCACCAATATTAGATTAGAATTATCACCAGATGTAGCAACTCAAACACATCAACGTCACCACCTGGGTTGAAACATTCATCCTCATTAAAATCAGAAAGAGGTGTGACAAGCAAAGCCGGCTCATCAAGGTTAGAAATTCTAGAGTCTTTACACACTCGATGTTCTCTAACACCTCAGCAAAAAGAGGATTTAACGTTCTCTATAGAAGTTTTTCTGTCATCGAACGCGAAAAGAGGGTTTTCGAGTAAATTTATAAAACATTTTCTTCCAGAAAAGTCCCATCGATAGTGTACGTCGTCAATCACTAGAGGTAAAATCAACATTTGAATTGAAGAGGAGGTGGAATAGAGAAACACATGATTTTTCCTCAGAAACGCTAATGGGAGAGAAATCATTACACGAAGGTAAATCACACTCCCTATCACTCCCGGATGTATCCTCGGACTCACTTGGGATTGGAACAAGGTCCTCAACACTAGACTTTATTACATCGTCCGATTCCTTTTCATGAATAGTGCTAAGTTCCTCATCCCCCATGATGAGAGAGTCCTCGGGATCCTCAATTGGTAAAACGGGTGTGATTGCAATAGACGAGGGAAGCTGAGAAATAATTTCATTCAAAGGAATAATACTCTCCTCGTAATCATCGTCATCATAGCAAGTAAAATTGAAATGTCACGAAGGCTCGGGAGTATAATAAGGAACTTAGGCAATAGATATATCAGGATAGCATACTGATTGGAATAAACACATCGTATCATGGTATATAGCATGTATCCCCCTTTGCGGGTTTATGAAAACATTTCAATGATTAAAAAATTCTAGGCTATGAACACACCTTAACAGGGAAAATCTAATTTATGGCAAAAGTGTATCAAGGAAAGTACGGCCTCCGTCACAGCAACTGGGGTAAAATATCAAGTCTAATTGGATGGTTTTTTGTTTCCAAACTTTATAAAGTTTAACGTATTACTTTTGCTTTATTAAAATATATGGAAATATTTGTATACTGTTCTGCCATCATAATTCAGAAAGGGGTCATGTAGTAAATCGTTTGAGGACCAGACACTATAAAAAACTCGTAAATCCAGCAAACTCGTCAAAACGTATACCCAAATGAAACCCTCACAATGAAAGCGCCCTAGTAACGATGATTACGATAAAATTATTAAGTTTCTTCAAACGTTAAAGTCGAGGGATAAATAACGTTGAAATAAAACGTAATTGTTTTTTAAAATGCGTTGATCGTTGATTAATAACGATAAATGTTTTTCAGGGTTTTAATAAAATCAAGTTTTATAATATTAATATATATTTTTATAATTTATATAAAAATATTATATTTTATATTTTTAAGATTGCAAAAATGGCAATAGACACCCTCGATTTATAAGCTTTTACAAGTTTAGTCCTTATATATAAAGTATATATAATTTAAACCTTTAACTTTGAAACTTGGCAAGATAGGTCCTTATAGTTATAACTTTAGGAAAATGACATTTTCAGCCCCTCTAGTTATAAATTTTAGAAAGTTACGATATACACCCCTATGCATGAAAACATTTGCAAAACAAGTCCAAAAAGCCATGCAAGGTTATTTTAAGATTCCAAATGATATTTTCAGGTTATAGCTTATTAGAATAAGCTAAAATAAGATGTTTTAACATAACAAAAGTTTAGAAAAAGGATTCGTTAGCCAGAAAATTAAAACAAGTCATTTTTAGGGTTTTAATAAAAAACACATGGGTTTGAGGATTCAAGGCTTCAAACAAGAGTTTATATATGATCTTAAGAGTATTATGAACATTCTAATACATATTATATGCTTATTGAACAAGATTTAAGCTTACTTGAGCTAGAATGGGTCAAAATGAGGTTTTCGGGTTTGTACGCCTAGTAATGACTTCAAGGGTTCCTTTCTCTTGATCCTTGGCTACAATTATGATCTTAGGAACTTCACTTGATCTTCTACTACTGCTAGTGAATGTCTACAACTACATTTGAGTGTGTGTGTTTGAGTTTGAAGTGTGGTTTGAATGAATGTGTATGTATGCGTATTTATAGTGCTCGAACACACTTAGGGCCCAAGTTTCCTTGGTGTGGTGGCCAAGGGTCATAGATAAATGACTAATAACAGCTAGGGATGAGTATTGAGGCCTATGGGGGTGTAGATATGAATGGTGGAGGGTGTTGGAGGTCACGACTAACCACAAGATGACAAGGAGGTGATTTGTTTTCTTGGTGGCCAAGGGAGGTGATGAAGCTACTTGGGAGGCTACTTGGTGACATGGTGGTGATGTCATGGAGTGCTTGAGTGTTTGCTTGAGGTGTTTGGGTTTAAAATGGGTAAAAAATAAAGAATAAAGGTGACGGGTTGGTTTTTCATTCAGTTTAGGGTTTTAGGTTTTAATTTCGATCTTGGGTTAGGTTTAGGGATAGATTAGGGTTTAGGATTAGTGTTAGGATTAAGGTTTAGGGCTTAGGATTAAGGTTTAGGGCTTAGTTTTAATATTTAGGGTTTAGTTTTAGATTTAAAGTGAAATTAGGGTTTTAGGGTTTTGTTTAGGGTTTAGTGTTTTAAAATGTGGATTAGGGTTAAGATTAGGGATAGATTAGGGTTTAGGAGTCATGCATTAAGTGCTTGTACCTTGTGTTAATGAGGTGGAAAGTTTAAACATGGTTTATGAGCTTAAATGACTTAATTAGGTTTTTAGGCATAATTAGCTTGTACATTGTGCTTTAGAAAATTGTAACTTGATTTAGGAGGGAAACGATATTCAAATGTTGTGTATTAATACTTGTACACATGCTTTAAAGGCTTGTACATTCATTTTATATAAACGTTAACGTTTCATGCTTGTTTTGAAATAACGTTGCAAATGATACGTTAATTGGATAATGTACTTGATAAAATGATATTAAGATATAGACTTGACATATTAGGAGGTTTACATGATGTAAACATAGATATAGATAGCATTGATAGAGGTTGCGTGAGCTCGTTTACTTTAGAGATGCAAGTTACGTTGCATAATGAGATAAGGCAAAAACATTCCCTGTAAAAAGGTAGTATATATAGATGAGAGGGATATTACAGTGCATCTAATTTAATAGATGGATAATTACATTGATGAAAATTGCGGGTTGTTATATAGGTGGTGTCTACCCCCAAACCATGCAAATTTAACCTCGAATGTGCGCAGCGATGTAAGGCCTGGTACGGTCATTGTGAGCCAAGGTGAATCTTCGCGTGTGATCTAGTTAGCCATAAAGACATAGTCTAAGTTAGGGTACCACTTTACATATAAAAAAAACAAAGAAATAAACTGAATCAAATAAAACGTACGTGTGTATTGATAAATAGTGTCATTCCTTAAAGTATTTTATCTATCAGTGTCGTATGAATTGAAATTTCGCATTTCATTTTTAAGCTAGTTGTTCATCCATTCATCAGTTTATAACAAAAAATATAAATCAATATTCTTTTTAATTGATTTAAATCTCAGGTTTCAAAATTTCAAATTTCTATCACATAAAATCTAAATGACCACATCATAACACAAGAAGAAAAAGAGACTAATAGATCTCAAGATACATATTTTTAAGAAGAATTTTAATATATACTTCTACAAGTGAATAACTATATGGCAAGTTTCTCCAATTATGTTTTCTCCAAAATAAAAGAAAAACAACATATTTGTGTATGTTATGGTTGTTTGTGACTTTATTGTTTTGTTTGTGAAAGAACATGAAAAGATCTCAATCTTTAATTTTAACGTAAATTGCAATTTTGTATACATGTCAAACACTTATTTTTTGACATCATATTTTCATTTATTTTATTTCGATGAAAACGATGTTTTCTATAAAATATCAATTAAGTCGCGTACATCTAAGGCAAAAACTCACTCTCATAATTTTGAATTGAATGAGGGATATATATATATCAAACACTTATTTTGTGACATCATATTTCCATTTATATATTATTTCAATGAAAACTATGTTTTATGTTTTCTTTAAAATCTCGATTAAGTCGTGTAAATCTAAAAAAGCAAACACTCATTATCGTAATTTTGTACTGAACGAGGGATATATATGTCAAACACTTATTTTTTGACATCATATTTCCATTTTTATATTATTTTTATGAAAACAATGTTTTTAAAAAAATCATGTTTAAATCGCGTACGTCTAAAACAAACAATTATTCTTGTAATTTTGCATAGTATAAGGGGTATATATGTCAAACAGTTATTTTCTGACATCATATTTATAATTCTATATTATTTTTTATGTAAACAATATTTTCTTTAAAGTATTCAACAAAGGAAATGTACGGTAAACACTTGTTTTTTGGCATCATATTTTCATTTATATATTACTAGTAGGTACCTGCCCGATGTGGCGGCGGGTACCCTGTGATTAACCAGAAAAAAACAAAAAATATCCCGATCAAGCCCAGTCACTCATTTTTATAGTTTCGGTCGGTTCTCTCCGGTTCGTTTTCGGACGGCTTTCATTTGCTAGCCGACCGGTGGTCGCTTATGTTCCCGGTTGAACCTATTGGTCCGATCTAGTTTTTAAAACTATATGTATCAGCATATAAATTGTATGAAGTATGTGTTTTATTAGTTTGTAATAAGGGTGCTCACGGTCCGAAAATCGAACCGGACCGGACCAAAACCGACTTTGGCTAAAACACCGAACCAAAGACCGGAACGAAATGGTCCGGTTCGGTCTTCGGTCCGATCCGGTCCAACAAGGCATAATCGTCGGGTTTTTTGTAAGACCAAACCGGACCGAACGGACTGAGGACCGAAATTAAGAAAAAGGATGGACCGAGAACCGGACCGAAATAGGTTCGCTCCGAGAACGGACTGAGGACCGAAATTTTGCGTGTATATAATAACATATACTTTTCATTTTAGGAGTGTTTTAAAAATAACATTAATTAGTGTGTTTAATGGATTAAGGGTGTTTTAAAAGTAATATTAAATGTTTTGACTAGTCAATAAGTGTGTGTTTGTGCATTTGTTAATTGTATATATTGCATGAATATTTGTATTTCTAAGTAATGAGGTGTTTTAATAAGAGTATTAATTGTGTATTCAAAGTTGTATAATGTTTTTTTTGTTTGTATTTTGTTTGCATTAAAAAGTGTATGTAATATTTTTGTTTTTGTTGTTTTAAGTATTTTTAAAGCTTGTACACTATGCATGAAAACTTGGATTACTTAAAAAATTAATGATGAGAGAGATTCCAATTTGTTTTATAAGATAGTAAGATACACAAGCTGTATGGTTCTATTAGTTCAAGACTATAATGCCTTCGGAGCAATAGTATCATTTTATCGTTTATTCGTGTGTGAATGCTTAATTTTGCTTGACATTGTATCTTTTTTCATTCGGGAAGGAGTTTTCCGTTTGTTGAATGAAAGAAAGGTGAAGTTTTTTTCAAGTGTTTATAAGTTGTAGGTTTAACTTAGTTAATGACTATAATGCCTTAGGAGCGATATCATTTATCCAGGGAACATTTTTCCTTTTTTTTGGGTAACCATCGTTTCCGACCTTTTGGCCGACTAATCCACGAGGTTTGAACCCATCGGCCATACAGACTCAAACCAGGTAAAGCTCCGCCCTCCCTTTTCAGGAGGTTGGCGTGGCTACTTGAGGGTTGTTTGCACCTAGCAGGAATTGAACTTGAGACTTCACACATCTTAGAGTGATAGTCGCAAGTCCTTTTGCGACTAGGCCGACTAACATTTTTCGTTTGTTATGTGTACGTAAGTTAAAGCCATTTTGGAGTAATCACTAGTTGCATGGTTATTTTAGTTCAAGACTATAATGGTTAGGAGCTATACAATCATTGTTTTAGCCAACAACCATTTTTTCCCTCATTTTGTGTAAGAAAGCTAAAGCCTTTTTGGAGTGTTCATTAGTTGTAATTTATCGTAGTTCTAGGTTATAATCTTTAGGAACGAGGTGATCTTTTTTCGTTTGCTGAAAAGCATTTTTTCTTCAATTTTGTAAAAGAAAGAGCTCGTTTTTGAGTATTTACTGTCTAATTGCACATTAGTCTTAGTTCAAGACCATTATGCCCTTTTAACGATGTGGTCCTTTTTTTTATTGTCTTGATATCAAAGCATGTTCTTTATGACTGGATCAGATTTAGTTCCATGAGATGCTGATACTAGTTGTACCTTTATAGGTTTATTGTTGTGTAGATACTTTCTTGTGCTTTTTTTGTCCGAGAACTATATTTCTTGTGCTGTACAAACGAAAGCTAAAGCCTTTTTGGAGTATTCACTAACTGTCGTTTATCTTATTTCAAGACTATAATGCCTTATGATCATCAATTATATTTTGTTTTGATATTAATGCATGTTTTTTATGAGGTTATCAGATTGTAGTTCTATGAGATGCTGATACTAGTTGTACCTTTTACTTAGTTCAAGACTATAATGCTCTTATTATTTATATTTTGAGCTTGAGTTCTGCTAAATTATCCGAGAACCATTTTCCGTTCCTTTTACACAGAAAGCTAAATCCTGTTTGGAGTATATACTAGTTGTACGTTTATAGTTCAACATTATATTGCGTTAGAAGCGATACCATCGTTTTTATCCCCTGTAAAGTTCCATGAATAGATGCTGATGCTAATTGGCTCTAATTAGTTTTTGTTTACATCTAAATTTCTGCTAATGTGATTGTATGGATTTTTTTGTCCATTTGTTTAGTAGAAACTTCTAATTTTTACTATGCTTTTATGACTTATATGTATACTATTTCAGGATCCTAAACTACTAGCAGCATTGGTAGAAAGTCGGAAACGACAGGCTCCTTATGCTGGTGCATTTCTTGTAAAAGATGATCCTGAGGCCACAGGTTCGGATGCAGAGAAAAACATATATGATCTCAAGGGTAAGGAGTTGCTCAATCGTCTTCATGAAGTTGGTACATTGGCTCAGGTACTTGTGTTGCAGTTGTCGACTTGTTAAATAATTGTCGTGATGTTATTAAGCTTGTGGCTAATATCTTGCACTAATGATCAATTTTTTGATTTCTTATTAAGTAGATTACAAGTATTACAGGAGACCAAGTTGTTCTTATTGGTCATAGGCGGCTTCGGATAACAGAGATGGTGAGTGGAAGCTCTCTTACTATATGTCTCTCACTTGAAAGTAGATGTCGTATGATGGGCAGGTTGGGTAACGGGTCATGACGTTCCAGGTGGGGATGGGCGGATGCACAAACACTTATTTGTCAGTTATTAATTTATCTGTTTTGAATCGTTTGACATAATACACAACCCAAATTGACCCATCCGTAAGTCAATGGGTCGAAATTAACACCTCTAGTTAAATGCATCAAGTTACTCCATGTCTACTTCACCTCATTTTGATGATTGCTATTTTTGGACTGAAATCATTGCATTTTGCACAGGTCAGTGAAGAACCTCTTACAGTTCAAGTGGATCATCTCAAGGTATCATTTACTCGTATCCTAAAATATTTGGAAATGCATCAAGTAAACGATGATGGAATCTATTATTATTGGTATGTAGCTTTTCAATAGTATGATGCAACTCTGGTTATAAATGTATTTTTGTTGGTATTTTAGGATTCACCTTACAACAAAGATGATGATGTGATAAAGGCAACATCATTTGAGGTCATAACAACTCTTAAAGATGTTCTGAAGACAAGCTCTCTTTGGAGGGATCATGTTCAAACATACAATCAGGTATAGTGTTTTTTATTCACGCTAGTTACTGATATACCTCGACAGTAGCTGCTTTTGCTACGCAACAATCTTGTTCGAGTATTTTTGGGCTATGGATCTAGATTGTATTCTGTCCAAAAAACCAAAACAAAAGTGCTATATAATATAGAAAATAGATATAGAAAATAGCAGTGTTGTAAAAAGCGGTCTAGGCGGCCGCCTAGGCGCTAGGCGGCCACAAACCGCCTCGATTTATTCTAGGCGGACAAAAAAGCGGTCAACGACGGTCAACACGGCGGTCAACGGTGGTCAACGCCGGTCAGCGGCGGTCAACTCGATTTTTAAAATTTTAAATTAGGTTTTTTCATTCAATTGGTCAGATCTTGTTTTTAAATGGTGTTTAAGAATAAAATTTGTGATGTAATTATTGTAGATGAGAAGAAAAGAAATAGAAATATGAGATTTTACTTAGAAAAAACCCTAATTTAACTAATTTAAAACCTTAATTAACATTTAAAGCCCAATATCCAATCTTTTGTAGACCTACTTAGCTATTTGTGCTAAAATTTATCAAATATACATATAATTTTAAAAATTTTATATAGAAAAGTTCAATCCGCCTAGGCCCCGCCTAGGCGCCGCCTCGACTGATTACTAGCTAGGCGGTGGTCAACCGCCCGACTAGCGCCTAGCGCTTTTTGCAACCTTGTTGCCACATTAAGAAATTGGGAAGTTCATTAAATGGATGTGAAAATGACATTTCTATACGGGGATTTAGAAAATGTACTATATATGAACCAACCTGAGGGTTTCATGGCTCCTGGATTAAAGAGCAAAGTTTGTAGGCTTGTTAATTCATTATATGGCTTAAGGCAAGCTCCCAAAAAGTGTCATCAATTTTTTGACGATATCATGTAAGAATGTGGATTCAAATTAATGGATGTATGCACGATCGATAGTATATATGTGTTCTTGTGTTTATACATAGATGGTATAATTAATTATCACTAAAAGTTGTGAGATTTTCTGTTTGAACCATTTCTCCAGAAGGCTTCTTCATTCTCCATATGTGTTCTTCTGTTTATACATATGTGTTCTTATGTTTATACATAGTTGGTATAATTAATATCGCAAAAATTCGTATTTTTTGAAATATCGCAAACTTGTGGATAAAACTTGCGAGATTTTCTATTTTTTGCGAGATTTTCTTGCAGATTTTGGATAAAGCGTGTTATATTGTTATTTCTTGCTTAATTCCGTGTTTTTCACTAAAAAACTCAAAAAAAAAAATCACAAAAACCTCAAATTGCCATGGAATCCGTCAAAGCCGATGGATATACCAAATATTTTTATTTTTTATTATTCTTTGTTTTCTGC
The DNA here is from genome assembly GCA_026074375.1 of Tanacetum coccineum. Classification (NCBI taxonomy): domain Eukaryota; kingdom Viridiplantae; phylum Streptophyta; class Magnoliopsida; order Asterales; family Asteraceae; genus Tanacetum; species Tanacetum coccineum. The sequence goes on from BQNB010031097.1 coordinate 42,281, forward strand.
AGCATATTGGTGATTTTAATTATCCAAGATTAGCAGACTTTGGTGCTGCAATATCTGGTTCAAACAAACTACAATGCCAGCAAGTGCTTGAAGAGCTAGATGTAAGTAACGTATTGTATTCATAAAGTTTCCATGCTCTTAGTCATTCTGAATTATCATTTATTTATCATATATATGTAAAGAAAGTTATATGGACCATGCTTGCACCAATATTAACACGATTCTTAGTTTAAATATTGTCCTCACACATGTTTATTATTTTCAATCTAGGTATACAAACGGCTGAGACTCAGTCTTGAGTTATTAAAGAAAGAAATGGAGATACATAGGAATTCAGGGTCATCTTGCGCCTTGTAGCACTTCTTATTAAATTTCTCAATAATCTTTAGTTCGTGATGGTATTTGTTCTTGGTTTGCATGTAGGAAACCATAGCAAAAGCTATTGAAGAGAAAATAAGCACTGAACAGCGCCGTTACTTGTTGAATGAGCAGTATAAAGCTATAAAAAAGGTGGCTTCAATAACCAATATTTTATTTGTTATTGCTCTCTTTTGCTGTAATTCAAAGGTTTTCTCACTATGATTCCTTCGGAATCTGATATGATGTGTGTTATCTTGCTATAGGAATTAGGACTTGAGACTGATGAAAACAGCACTCACAGGTAACATTTCAGTTTTTTTGTTTAGTAAAATACAATAAACTTCATCAGCTGATGGAGTTTTTCTATGTGATGTCGTTTTGATTATATGGTCTTGACAATCATTTCGTTTTTTTTTGCTGCAGATAAGTTTAGAGATAGAATTGACCCAAACAAGGAGAAAATACCGGCTCATGTTCTGCAAGTTATCGAAGAAGAAATGAAGAAACTGCAACTTTTGGAAGCGAGTTCAAGTGAATTCAATGTGACACGGAACTATCTTGATTGGTTAACTGCCTTACCCTGGGGTAATTATAGGTGTGTAGCTATCTTCTGAATTTGATCAACCGAGTTATGTACTGTTATAGTACGAGATATTTCCTATCAGTATTCTCTGAAGCTTTGGAAGCATAATTTGAGAAATGCATGCATTTAGAAGACGTTAAGTGCTCTTGCATATACTACATGATTAAATTTATCAGAACAGCCATTTTGATTATTGTAGTGAAATGCAAATATAAGAATGACAAGTTATTACACCATGCCACATTTTGTATTTGGGTATATAGTCCATGCTTTTCATTTTTTATGTAGTGCAATGGTTGCATATAAATGCTTATGGGTAGTGCAAGTAGGAATGGTTGTGATTCTAATGTTAAGCATCTTTTACTAACTGCAGTGATGAGAACTTTGATGTTCTACGGGCTCAACAAATTCTTGATGAGGATCATTATGGTTTGTCTGATGTTAAAGAAAGGATACTCGAATTTATTGCAGTGGGTAAACTCAGAGGAACATCACAAGGTTAGTTTATTATCATCTATCTTTGAAATATGGCATCAAATTGCTTTTTACGGAGACACTATGTCAAAATAGCATTATCCTGATAGGACTTAATTATCTTTAGTTATCTTACTTTTTTGTTTATAATCTTTAATTCATGAAATAAAAGAGGTTTGATACAAGACATATTGTCGTTGCAGGAAAAATCATCTGTCTTTCTGGTCCTCCTGGAGTTGGTAAAACTAGCATTGGCCGTTCAATTGCTCGTGCTTTGAATAGAAAATTTTATAGGTTTTCTGTTGGTGGATTATCTGATGTTGCCGAAATCAAGGTCAATAAAGAGCATTAACCATTTTTTTGTATAGTTGACTATAAGCATTAGAGGTGACAAGATCGGCAGGTTGTGCTGGTTGGGTACCGGGCTAAAAAACAGATTCTTGTTGAAATGGGTCATTTTTTAGTAAGGGTTGCAACAGGCTGTGCTGGGTTGGGTTTACCTATGAACACTTTCTTGTCTATTATACTAATGTTATTACAAATAGCAAACGTGTTAACTAATGTTATTAGGTGGTTGTTTTTGTATGCATGTAAACAAGGGGTGGGGCTATTTATAATGCAGTTAACTCATTCTTATACTAGTTTTTTTATTTTTTTATTTGAGCCGTTTGAGATAAAGCACAACCCAGTGTGACCCGTTTATAAGCAATTGGGTCTGAATTGCCACCACTATCTGCAGTAATATCTTTGTATTAACATATGATCATTATATCAGGGACATCGTCGAACCTATATAGGAGCAATGCCTGGGAAAATGGTGCAATGTCTAAAAAGTGTGGGAACAGCAAACCCTCTTGTCCTAATTGATGAAATCGACAAGGTATAAATTAGAATTTTGAAGGTTATGGCGAGTCATGAGTTAAAAAACATTATGATATCTATATAAACATCACTTGCAAACATTTTATTGTTCTATATTGTTAACTAATCTTTTGTTATCTTGGTTGCAGTTGGGAAGGGGACATGCAGGTGATCCTGCAAGTGCTATGTTGGAGCTGCTTGATCCAGAGCAAAATGCTAATTTTTTGGATCACTACCTCGATGTTCCAATTGACTTGTCGAAGGTCAGTAAACATGTGGTTCTTTTTTGCCTTTTCTCTTTTCAAATTAATAAGGAAATGAAACTAGTTCTGCTAGAAAAAGCATACAGTTGAGGTTTAACTATAGCAAGCAATGGCTTTCGTGTATCCTTTCTATGTGGAATTACAAGTAAGTACAATGCTTTTAAAGAAAAAGATAGCGACACAATTTGTTCCCTACAATACTCTTTACTTTTGTACCATCAAGTCAAATTGAAGCAACTGCCTACCAGTGTTAAAGGTTCAACAATGATTTTATCTGTTTTATATATCTAATTCATTTTGTGCATATAAGTTTGTCTTTATTATTAAGAGAATAGAAATCCGGTCCTATATTTTTTAGTTACCTTATGTTCATTGAGCACATTTAGGTTTCAAGATGCCAAAATCATTTGTTTAGTATGCAAAAGGATTTGCTTATGTTGCACTATCTGCATGGTGGTCTTTACGAAGAAACTTTATTGTATCCTTTACTATGCAAAAACTTTGCGTACTTGAGTACTCTAATATGCTAAATATGTGAAATTTTACGTGCAGGTTTTGTTTGTATGTACAGCAAATATAATAGAAACGATACCCGGTCCTCTATTGGACAGAATGGAGATAATCCCTATTGCTGGTTATATTACTGATGAGAAAATGCATATTGCTAGAGATTATCTAGAGAAGAGCACCCGTGATGCATGTGGTGTCAAAACTGAACAGGTCTGTCTCGATCTCTCTCCCTCTCTCATTCACTTAATAGAAAGATGATATTTAATTTGGCGTATAAATTTCAGATAAAAAGTCATTCCTGTTTATTCTTTTTCAATTGTTATGCAGCATTCTGGTTTGTTGCAAACTAAAAGCAGAAATGTGTTCTTAAAATACAAAAGAAAATGATTCTATCTTGTTTTTGTTGCTAAACAAAAATTTATTCTTTACTTCAAAGGTTTCTGGTTATATATAATTTCTAAAGCTAAACATATTGAGCGATGAAAAAACACTATTTTTACAGTATTTATTTTGTTAGAACAGTTTGAATCCTCAATTTGTATCGTAAGAGTGAGTAATATTATTCTTGGATTTCTCCTTAGAGAAACACTGGTTTAACTAAAGAATTATTGATTTATGTTGTCATCTCGAAAGGATCAACAATGTTCTTTTTTAGGTGGCTCAACATGCCAAATGTAACTAAAGTTGTGTTCTTTAGCATGTTGCAAAATAAAAAAGTAGTAATATCTACTAAAATTTGATCTTATAATGCATAATAATGAACTAGTTCGTATGTATTCCAGGTTAAAGTGACAGATGCAGCTCTTCTTTCTTTGATAGAAAATTACTGCCGAGAAGCAGGGGTCCGAAATCTTCAAAAACAAATTGAGAAAATTTACCGCAAGGTAAATATACTGACTTCATTTATGATAATTTTAATATTCACCATTGTGGCAGACTCGGAAATAATGTAGTTGGGTCGCTGAACATATATGCCACCTTAATACCCCAACTTTGGTATTTATGGGCTTTGTTGCAACTTCCTTGTAGATTGCTTTGCATTTAGTCCGTCAAGGAGCACAAAATGAACCTTCAGTGTTAGTGAGTGAGTCGACTGAGGATTCAGGTGAGTCAAAGGAGAGTAATGACGAACCTAATTCTGACACTACAGAAGAAGCTGAAATTGTCGAGACTACTGTTTCAGCTACTCATACCCAGAATCCTGATGATCAGGCATCTGATTCAAAGGTAAAGCATCTAATGGAATTGCATTTCAGTTAGAAATCGCCAACACAAACATTATTTTCAGTTCTTTCTAAAGGCAATTATTTCATTTCTAGTTCAGTTAGCTAACGGTACATTTCAAAATGCTAGGATAATGAAGCAACTAATGTGACAATCGATAAAGTCTTTGTTGATGAGAAAAACCTTGCAGACTATGTTGGAAAGCCAGTTTTTCATGCTGAACGCATGTATGACCAGACACCACGTGGAGTTGTGATGGGTCTTGCATGGACTGCAATGGGTGGGTCCACTTTATATATAGAAACAACACAGGTTGAACAAGGTGAAGGGAAAGGTGCACTTCATCTGACCGGGCAGCTCGGTGATGTGATGAAGGAAAGTGCCCAGATCGCTCATACTGTCGCTCGGGCAATATTAGCTGATAAAGACCATGATAACCTATTTTTTGCGAATTCCAAGGTACATTTACATGTTCCTGCTGGTGCTACGCCCAAGGACGGGCCTAGTGCTGGTTGCACCATGATTACTTCCTTGCTGTCACTTGCAATGAACAAGCATGTCAAGAAGGACCTAGCCATGACCGGGGAAATAACCCTAACCGGGAGGGTCCTTCCAATTGGTGGGGTATGTATTCTAAACCTTCTCATGACATTTTAGTCATAGTAAATTTCTTCTTTTGGTCCATTAAAGTTTCCACTGTTCAAGGTGTTTCGGGTCAGACGTGTCAACTCTGACCCATTTACACATAACTTGACTATATATAAGCCATTTATATGAATGAGTAGGTGGATTAAATGGGTTAACCGGGTTGGCGTGCTGACCCGCTTAATCCAACACCTTGCCCGTTTATTTTTCATGTCAGGAATTCCCAGCCCTAGATGGAGTTAACTTGAAACAGTACTCTTTGGTTTTCTTGAAAATTAGTATGTCAAATCTGACTGTAAAAATAATATATTTTAATAATAATATTTATATTGGAATACAACTATGTAAAAGGTTTTAGCAATAAAAATACACTTTGAGAAACATTTGTGTGACCTGTTTTACTGTTTTATCTAAGGTATTGTTTTTATCCTTTTGCCCCACGTAATTCAAGCTTCATTTGGGCTCACTTTTACAGTTAAGAACTATATTGGCTTTCTGATAACTATTCAAAATTCAAGCTTCATTTGGGCTCACTTTTATAGTTATGAACACGTCAGAGCGTGTGCATAGTAATATATTATTTCACAGTCGACTTTTGGTTTGTCATACTTGTAGTATGTTCTGTTCATCTCCTACTAAATTTGAATCACATGTTCTGCTGTGCAAAATAGGTGAAGGAGAAGACTATAGCTGCAAGGCGAAGTGGCGTGAAAACTATAATCTTTCCCTTGGCTAATAAAAGAGACTTTGATGAGCTTGCACCTAATGTGAAGGAAGGTCTTGATGTCCACTTTGTAGACGACTACAATCAAATATTTGATTTGGCTTTTGATCATCATACCGAGAAATAAGCTCTCGCTAGTGTTATTTTGGTACCAAATTCTAGTTCCTGGGACGTTGAAGCTCTATCTGACTAACTATGTGATGAAACCAACATCTTTGTTGTTGATTTCCTTCGTCACAAGATTTAAAATCTGATCTCATCAGGAGCAAATTTTACATAAAATTATTGTTATCGGGTTAACTTTGATTTTTTGGTGTTGCACCGGTACATTTGTAACATGCATATTTGTAACATGCATAATAGCATTCAATGGAGATGCTAAATAATGTAGTGCCATGGGTTTAAGATACATTTCACTGAAATTTTATCAATCAGGTAAACGTTCTTTCAACTTGATTGTGTAAAGGTGTGAAAATTGGGAAGGTGGGGGTGGTAGATCAGTTTGCATTCCAGTCAAACGGGTAAAATTTGCACTGGTTGAAGTGGGTGTGGGTAGGCTGACCCGAAACACTTTGGGGGTGAAAATTGGGAAGGTGGGGGTGGTAGATCAGTTTGCATTCCAGTCAAACGGGTAAAATTTGCACTGGTTGAAGTGGGTGTGGGTAGGCTGACCCAAAACACTTTGGGCGTCAAAGATATGATTACACAACACGTAGTACCTTAATAACAATTCAATCATCAAATATAATGGTTTAGGAGGTTTTGTATATTCTGTCATACTTTTTATCTGTTTTATGCCTGCTCTACCTATAACAAAGTTGATTAACCTCATGATTGGCTGATTGCTTTAGTTTGAACAAAAGTGAGGTGTTTTTGTAAGACCTTAAAGAGGCATATAGGGATGCATTCTATTTATTACTAGTATTCAACGTTGAACTTGTAGAATCAAGAAAATGACACTCTTATATTATGCAATGAACCAAGTTACTTAGAGTATTTAGCAAGTTACTTTGAGCTTCTAACGAACTCTACGAGCTCACATCGTTAGTGCTCGGTTTGTATTGCTTAAGACACTTATAATATCGAAACATTAGTCCATCTCAGACTGCCTCAAATAATCTACACAGGGTATCCCATTTCCAAAACATACAAGATTCAACATGATGCGGAGGATCAAACATCATTGATTCCATCATGTCTGATCCGAAGATCTTCCGATGATCAAGTCACTCATCAAATTAGCTAATGACATACTTATATAACTATAACCAAAATAATTAGTTTCGTTAAAACCTGTACACCAAAGGATTACATTTCAACCAAAATTAGCAAAACCAGTTTCATGACTTGGTTGATATAACAATCTATTCTTAGACACCTTTCCAGGCAGAAATGATTTCGTCAACGACTTCACTTACCAGTTCCCTGTCAGCAGATTGTACGAAGGCATTGAATTCTTTTCCTATGTCGAAAATCTTACCAAACTTCACTAGATACTCAATGCAGGAAACCTTCAATCTCGGAAGACTACACAAAAGCAGTTTGTAGCCTCTCTAGCACGTTAAGCTTTCTTGACACGCATCTTTCAAATTAGTGACATCATATACTTATCAGCAGCTTTGAGAAGGTCGAGTCTGTGGGTGAGAAACCCTTGGTATTGTATGCTATTAGAGTATACGTAGCTAAGAAAAGCATGGCAAACTACAATGGACATGTCAGGGATCTTTATGGAAGACGAATTTTTTTTCCTTGAGATTGTGGGTGAACATGCTATTAAAGACTGGTGAATGCGCCGCAAGAACTGCCCGATGAGCCCCAATGCTTCCATCAGAAGCCAAGATGGTGATATCTGTGTGGATACTCTCTGACAACATTATGCCAAAGGCAGACGTCGTTGTTACGTCACCTTTCACTCCATATGGAACGAGGTTTGGCCCCCTATTTGTACCAAGAAACAAATAATCAGGGTTATCAGCAAAATCAATTTTCATAATACTGAGAATCAATACAGAAGAAAAAGGTATTCTAACCCAAGCACTGGACAGATAGACGTATGAGTAGCTAATATCAATATCAATACAAAACTTCGGGTATGAGCTCAGGGGCTTTTATTAATTTAATTGATAGTAGCCACGCTATTTATTTTATTTAAAAAATTTTTATTTTATAACGTAGTACGATATATATAAATTTTTATTTTGGTCAATCGAGTCGACTCGAACTCGAAGTAGTCAACAACATTTTTAACCGTGACCTATTTAATATTTGGTGACTCATGATCCCAAATAACCCAAATAAAATTCTTAACCCGAGTAACGCGATTCGAAATAGTTAAAAAAATCAAAACAAATACAAAATTGTGCATTTCTCAGGTTTAAGTCTCTGATGTTACCAAACAGTAGAATCAAATAAAATTCTCCACTGATTTCTATTCTCTAAATTTCTATTCTCTGCTTCAATTCTAATCTCTGAAATTCTCTCTACCAAACGTGCCCTTAGAGTATACGTAGCTAAGAAAAGCATGGCAAACTACAATGGACATGTCAGGGATCTTTATGGAAGACGAATTTTTTTTCCTTGAGATTGTGGGTGAACATGCTATTAAAGACTGGTGAATGCGCCGCAAGAACTGCCCGATGAGCCCCAATGCTTCCATCAGAAGCCAAGATGGTGATATCTGTGTGGATACTCTTCTGGACCAAGTATGCCAAGGCAGACGTCGTTTGTCACGTCACCTTTCATCCATATGGAACGAGGTTTTTGGCCCCAATTTGTACCAAGAAACAAATAATCAGGGTTATCAGCAAAATCAATTTTCATAATACTGAGAATCAATACAGAAGAAAAAGGTATTCTAACCCAAGCACTGGACAGATAGACGTATGAGTAGCTAATATCAATATCAATACAAAACTTCGAGTATGAGCTCAGGGGCGGAGCCAGAAAAAAATTTGAGAGGGGGCAAATATTTTTTTTTTACGACATATTGAAAATAAAGTTACAAAAACTTTTATTTTTTACTGACATATTAAAAATGAAGTTAAAAAAACGTTTAGTACAAAAAATAAGGAAAAGTATACAAGAAATTTCTTTATACCATTTGTACTTGTCACCCGTGCCAATGCACTAAAAAACAAAAAACTACCTCTTATCTTTGTAAACACCTTTTTCATTTGTTGTACAGTTCTTCCATGGCTTTTCATAATTTCAACAAGTAAAACCTGATCTACATTTTAAAATATGCCCAAATTTTGATGTTGAGTCTCAATTTAGATACGAAAGACGCTTTTCTAGAGGGGGGAGGGGAGGGGAGGGGGGGGGGGGGGGAATCACAAATTTACCGCGGGGGTGGAGAGGGAAAGAGGGGGGGGGGGGGGGGAGGGAATCACAAATTTACCGCAAATACTCAAGAAATTCACACTATAATATTTTTGGGTGAGGGGGCACTTGCCCACGCCCCCTGTAGCTCCGCCCCTGCGTGTAGACAATCCCGTTCATACTACCTCCCTGCACTCCCCACCTTTCAAGATCGAGAAGTGGGACTGGTAAATCATTCATTTATGTCTAAACTAAAATTAATTCATAAGCTGTTGTTGTTAGTATAGCCTCTAAGTGTTCGACCAAATGCCTCACTTTTGTGTTGCTCCAAGGGCACACTTTGATCATTTTTTAAAATCTACACTACAAATTGGTTCTAAGGGGAGCAAATTAAGATATTTTAGAAATTTTACACTACAAATTTTTCGCTGGGGGGCACATGCCCCGTCCTTGTCTCCGCCTATACTTGTGAGAATGAATAAACGAATATTATCTATACGTCTTAAATCTTTTACGCCTGATTGTAAATCTTCGTTTAGCGCCTCTATGAACACGAACAAGCTCATTTTCTTAACAACTAACATGAAAACAACAACTCTTATGTTTTCATTCTTCTTTTGCGGTTTAAATGTAAATGAACAAATACGAAAAAGCCCCGTTCTTGTTTGTTTGGTTCATTTTGACCCTCAAATAGAACCATGAATTCTAGTGTGATTTACTACTTTTTAGTAGGACGTCTAACTTCATCTTAATATAGTTAGTAATTGGTTTTGTTATCTTTGTAAACTGAAGGACTTTAGTCCTCAAAAAGAATCAGAAACTTAACATTATGCTCATACCGATAACATGTGATCAAGGTCCACCTATTGCTTCCTTCAACATGCGTCTAGTCTCCTTGGTGGGAGGTCGTAAGACTCTGGGACATGTAGGTAAGTCTAATATTGCCTACTTTAATAGATAAAATAATTAGTCTCACTTTCACAATCAAAGGAGGAATAATTTTTAGTCCATGGCTGTGAAAGTGTATTGCAAGAGGAATATTTCAGCCATGGACTAAAAATTACTCCTCCTTTGATTGTGAAAGTGAGAGTAATTATTTTATCTATTAAAGTAGGCAATATTAAACTTACCTACATGTCCCAGAGTCTTACGACCTCCCACCAAGGAGACTAGACGCATGTTGAAGGAAGCAATAGGTGAACCTTGATCACATGTTATCGGTACGAGCATAATGTTAAGTTTCTGATTCTTTTCGAGGACTAAAGTCCTTCAGTTTACAAAGATAACAAAAACCAATTACTAACTATATTAAGATGAAGTTAGACGTCCTACTAAAAAGTAGTAAATCACACTAGAATTCATGGTTCTATTTGAGGGTCAAAATGAACCAAACAAACAAGAACGGGGCTTTTTCGTATTTGTTCATTTACATTTCACCGCAAAAGAAGAATGAAAACATAAGAGTTGTTTTCATGTTAGTTGTTAAGAAAATGAGCTTGTTCGTGTTCATAGAGGCGCTAAACGAAGATTTACAATCAAGCGTAAAAGATTTAAGACGTATAGATAATATTCGTTTGTTCATTCTCACAAGTATAGCGAGAGGCGGAGACAAGGACGGGGCATGTGCCCCCCTAGCGAAAAAATTGTAGTGTAAAATTTCTAAAATATCTTAATTTTCTCCCCTTAAAACCAATTTGTAGTGTAGATTTTAAAAAATGATCAAAGTGTGCCCCTAGAGCAACACAAAAGTGAGGCATTTGGTCGAACACTTAGAAGCTATTACTGAAGCAACAAATGGTAGAGTTATACAAACAACAGCTTATGAATTAATTTTAGTTTAGACATAAATGAATGATTTACCAGTCCCACTTCCCGATCTTGAAAGGTGGGGAGTGCAGGGAGGTAGTATGAACGGGATTGTCTACATGCCATTGAGCAAAGATGGGAGGTCGTATCGAGGACACGCTCATTCATCCTATCGATCCAAAGCAAGCAGTCCAAAATACCCACTCACTCAAGAGTCAAGAGTGACAAGGTATGGAGTTTTATTGGTAAAAAAGCAAATGGAGAACCGATTTACTTATTGAAATTTGTTAGCATGTATGACCGTCTGGTTAATTTTTTTTCTACCTGTTAAATCTGACGAGTTTAGTAACTCGCGCGGGATTAATTTTTCAAATGACCGATAACTAACCTTGCAATAAATCGATAACCTCAGGGAATATTTTCGTAAGTTTTTTAAAAATATATATAAAAAACTTTAACATTTTTTATAAAATTATATATATGTCAGGAGCATTGTAATATTAGGCTCTTTTTGTTCGCAATTCAACGATCTTTTTAATGACATATTTTTTACGAATGAATTGATAGATATACGTTACATATTTGATAGCTAAAGTTTGTTATATAAAAAAGGTGTAAATAGATAAAAGTTCAAGGTCGTTTTAGTAACTTTCCGTATATATATTAAACTTAAATATTTTTTTATAAAATCGTAGGTATGTCATAAGTATTGCAATATTATGCTCGTTTCATTCGTAATTCGACGATCTTTTCAATGACATATTTTTTTACGAATGAATCGATATATTTACGTTCCATATTTAATAAATAAAGTTTGTTATATAAAAAAGTCGTAAATAGGCAAAAGTTCAAGATCGTTTTAGTAACTTTTCGCATACTTTGAGAGTGCGTTTTGTAAGCTTTTTTTTCTATTTTCTTTTACATTAAGAATAGTGATTTTTTGGTTTTTTTAATATTAAAATTTTCACAGCATATAGTTATAATGGGGAAATCATGCCTGCTGCAAAAAGCAGGCAACTTGTCTGCTTTCCTTTGAAAAAATATAAAAATTATTTTTGTATTTGGTCTTTGAAGTTTGAACAGTAAATCTGGTGCTTACTTTTTGCAAAGGAAAGCATACAACTTGCCTGCTTGTTGCAGCAGACATAATTTCCCCAGTTATTATAGATTATATAACTATAGTTATAATATATTATATTTGATCAATCCAAGTGAGGTGTACTTTAATACATATCCGACCCATTAGTG
>BQNB010031098.1:0-49650 GCA_026074375.1 Tanacetum coccineum
AGTCTTATAAGTATCATCGTAGTTTGTATATATCTCCCATCGTTCCTTTTGTTCGTATCTTGACTCATCATCATCTTCATTGATAAATCCATCCATGATAGCTTCATTTCTTAAAGCTTCTTCTTTAAGTTCACTATCTTCAAAAGCTTCATACCACTCGTAATCTTGATAATGGAGTTGATTTTCAATGATGAATGTTCCAGGTAAGTTTCCTCCATTATAGTAACCATCTTCTTTCTAGCTACACGTTGGCCATTATGAACACCCAGTTTTATAGTTGAAAAGCTTGCAAGTATGTTTGATTGGTTTTAGTTCTGACCAAACTCCATTGTCAGTCCATGGTTTCTCATCAACCCATGGTACATCCTTATTCCATTCGTAGATCCAGTCATCTTTGTAATCTTCACAGGTCTTAAACCCCATAATATCCTTTGTAAGTAAGTCCGGATCTACTTTGAGAAGGTAGTTAGATTCGTTGAATGCTGAACAGATAGGTGTCTCATAGTCAAATATATTAGTGTCGATTCTAAAGACTTCAGCAACTTCATCTTCATTATCAGAAGATTCTTCATCAGTGAGCTCAACCTCATCATCTCCTCTGATCCAGTAGATCCATAATGCTTTCATAGTATATTGATCCATCGTCTTGTAATTGAAAATTTTTGATCTTAACCATTCTATAACCATTCAATATGCATCACCAGATAGATCATACCATTCATCATCAGTTTTCATCCTCAAAATCATCATCCATTACAGATGTTACATGAGGATGTTAAGCAACTTCAACTTTATATGTGATAATCATTATCCTTCCTGTTAATCGCTGAATTCAATGTTGAAAAATTTCAAGTGAATGTGTTTGGCAATGTGAGCGAAACCTCTTAGACCCTTAATGTCATTAATTTTCTTGAACTATCCTTTGAGAACCTTAGTCCATTCTTACTGAACAAAATGTCCAGCAAATTAGATCAGTTAGTTCACAGCGGTAGAATGGTTATTAAAAAAATTTGGGCTTAAAATTCGAGAATGGAAAAGAATTCTATCAGAAGATCGATACGCCGTATCCAATGGAAGTGGATATGCCGTATTAATCTGTTGGGATGAATACGCTGTATTGGACAGAGAATTGGATACGCCGTATTCAGTGGGATAGGATACGCCGTATTTAAAGTGTGACCAGAACAGTGAATTCTAAGGAAAAATAATTAATAACCGCAAAACATTTTAATTCACACAAGTTTTACAAGAAACAATTAAAGGCCAAATATACAAAATATACAGAATATACAAAAATATACACTAATCTAAATTACACTAATCCTAAGGGTTAGATCTAATCTAATGTTAAAAACTAAAATATCAAAATAAAAATCAAGATTAATTTTCACTCCCCGGCAACGGCGCCAAAAACTTGATGTGTTGTAGTGTAGGGTTGTTTTTTATATGATTCAAGTTCAAATTTATATTTTAGCCGACTCCAAACTCTATAAACAACTTTAACGGGCAGTGTACCCGATGGTAGTAGTTTCGTGGTAAGTAGAGTGGCAATCACGTGTGAGCGAGGTTAAGTGCTATCCATTTAATTAACATATTGTTTATCTACCTATGTTAATCTATTATAATCCTTATGTTTTAAACCTATGTCAGTTTAATCCTAATTTATAGAAAAGGAGGGGTTTTCAGTCCTGATGAGACTGACACAGTTTTGGTTGGTGACTACAGTCAATTCAGAAACTGTTACCCAGCAAGATTAATGAACAAAAGATAAATGAACTGAGGCTTTCGAAACCTTATATAAGATAACTATTTAACCATTATTAATCCGATTAGAACGTTGGTTTGTTTATTTAGTGCAATGATTTCTTCTCTCGATGAGGCATATCATTCTTAAGACTTAGGCGTTACATCATCCTAAGACCTAGACACTGATGTATTTGGCCCTTTTAGAAATGTGTCATAAGAGGGTGCTAATTACTTCATCACCTTTACAGATGATTTCAGCCGCTATGGTTTTGTTTACTTGATGAAACATAAACATGCGGTGTTTGAAACATTTAAGGTCTTTCAGAATGAAGTTGAAAACCAACTCGGTAAAAAGATAAAGGCTATTCGATCCGATCGAGGAAGAGAATACCTGAGTCATAGGTTTGTTAATCATATGAAAAGTTGTGGTATTGTATCCCAACTAACTACACCTTATACACCACAACATAACGAGGTGTTTGAGAGGAGGAATTGGACTTTACTTGATATGGTTTGATCCATGATGAATCTAACAACTCTGTCAAAATCCTTTTGGAGATATGCTCGCGAGACTGCTACTCGCATTATCAATATTGTTCCAACCAGAAGTTGATAGTCGTGTTTTGGAAATATGGCTCTGATGAAGATTCCAAGTTGTTTTACTTAAAGCGGTTGAGTCCCCGTTGTGAGGACTCTAGTGAATTGAGACACGACTAACATACTTTTTCTAAATACAATAACGTGTGATCTTTGGTTGGATACCCTAAGGAAACGATTGGCTACTACTTTTACTATCCACTCGAGAACAAGATCTTTGTTTTGCAGAACGCTGAGTTCTTTGAAAATAGTTTCATGTACAAGAACTTCTGTTTGCTGAAGTAAGAAGGCACGGACTTCTCAAATTATGAGTGGTGAGTGTTAAAGGCGATTGCAAGATTCAACGAGGAGATAAACATAAATTTCTGAATATTCTAGACTAAGGAACATAATAAGGTCGAACCTTTCGAGGCGAGCCCTGAAAATATTGAATTCGTAGATCCGCAAGGATACCTCAAGTACCAAATAGATATGGATACTATGTTGATGTTGAGGAATATGAATTAGGGGATCTTGATGAACCTCCTAATGATAAAGTTACATTAGCATATCCTAGATCTGACAAATGGCTTGAAGCTATGAATACGGAAATGCAATCCATGAAAGATAACCAAGTTTGGTATTTGGTTGATCTTCTATGTAATGGTTGAACTGTTGGATGCAAATAGCTCTTCAAGAAGAAGACTGACATAGATGGCAATATACACACCTTTAAATAGTCACCTAAGCGAGGACGTATATATGGTGCAACCAGAAGGGTTTGTGGATCCAAAACATTACAACAATGTATGCAAACTTCAACGTTCCATTATAAAACACCTACTGAGGTACAACGTATGTAGAGAGTTCCTTATGCTTCGGCCATAGGTTCAATCATGTATGCAGTTAGATGCACTAGACCTGATGTTTCCTTTGCGCAAAATTTGTGTAGTCGTTTTTAGCAAAATCCTGGTGAGATTTACTAGACTGTTGTAAAAACCATTCTTAAGTATTTGAGGAATACTAAAGATATGGTTCTTGTGTATGGGGAAAAACCTAAGGATGAGCTAAAAGTATCATGTTATGTTGATGCAAGTTTTCAAACGGACAGAGACAATACAAAATTCCAAATGGGATATATGTTCGTACTTAATGGTGGAGCCCTAGACTGGAAGAGTACCAAGCAAAGCACTACTGCTATGTCTTCTACAGAAGCTGAGTACATTCTTGCTGCTAAAGCATCAATGGAAGCTAGGCTGCGAGGTTGGAAAATTTATTTATTGGGACTTGGGGTGCATGCCATATAATTAAGGCCTATGGCACTTGATGCTATGTGACAATGAGCCTGCATTAGCTATCACAAGTGATCCCGGAATTTTAAAAGGATCCAGACATTTTCAGAGGAAATATCACTACATTCGTGAAGTAATTTAAGAAGGTGAAATTGTCTTGAAGAAAGTTCACACAGATGACAACGTAGCTGATTCGTTTACAAAACCAATGCCATTCAATAACCATTTTGAACATGCTATGGCAATTGGAATTGTTCTTGCTAGTAGTCTCATGTAAATATGTGATATATTAGTTAGTATTTAGAAAATAGGATGTTAAACAATTGTTATTTTGTTTTGAATGAATTAATAATTGTGTCATATATTTGCATGTTTATATCCATGAATGACTTGTCGCATTCTAAAGCTATGTCCATTACCAGTTAATGATATGGGAATATTGTTAAGACAAGGTAAATTGTGGTGTTTGGTTTGTATTTCGGAGATACGTAAGATGATTTCTACAACTTCGCATGTTATTCATTGTGGTTGAATATTGGATACCCCACCTGTGTATAATCACTTTATGTTTAGAGATCATTGGGTGCATTAAACACATGTAAAAGTTATGTTTATCATGTTGTCTGAGATACAAGCGGATTTTGCATGTATGAATAAGATTTCTTGATAATAAGCCTACCACTAGTCTGTCAAAAGGTAGTTATAAGGGCTATTTTCAGAAGTGTTTTGAAGTACATGACGGGCACTTGTAGTCAAAATAGAATTTGTTTCTCCACGTGTTTGGGAGTTAGATACTTACTGGCCCCTCGTTGGTTTGATCAGATATTTGCATAGCCGTACCCAACATGTAGTTAAGATGATTCTTTTTACATTTAGATAACAATATCCAACAGTGGCATCATGAGCCAAATCATATAGTAATAGATAATTACATAAAAATGAAATATTGGTAAAATATGCGAACCATAAATCTTGTTTATTGACTTTTTTATGTGAAAAATTTATTTTAGGAAATTATTTAATGAAATAATATTGCTTTAATTGATCACATAAATAAGGAAATAATATATATGGATATATTTTACAAGATTATGTAAAATCCAAAGCCTATATATGTGTAATTGTTGTTTTTTATGTGAAAATTTATTTTAGAAAATTATTTAGAGAAATAATCTTGCTTAAAATTTGTCACCTAAATAAGGTAACACTATATAGGGATATATTTTACATGTTTTAGATCTAAAAGCTTTAATTTTTTTATTGCGTTTTAGATTTACTATAAATATTTGTTTGCGATATTTATCTTGATAGAATTGTCACCTTGTTTACTATGTACATGTAACCAAGAGGGGTATGAGATTACATTTTTTATATGCATGAGAATTTGTTATATGAATTGTTTAATTGCAATATTAGGGAAGACCCTCTCATTGAATAAATTGCATAACCGATTCTAGTTTAGTATGATTAATTTTGGTTTAATATGTTTTGCATATTTTATATTTGTGGCGTTTTATAATTATACAAAAAATATTTCAAAATTAATATGGACTAAAAGTACATGATTTTTATTGTGTGTATATTGATACATACACTTTGCAAAATCATGGGCTATACGTAAATTTCATAATTTTCTTGCAAAACGTTCTATAACGCAGGGGTTTAGTGGTTTCCGCAAGGGAACCTGCGACGGAACATGCAAGAATACACAAAATTTACATAAACAGTTTTAACAATATTTTAAGTATCTCATTAAATCGTTACTAGGTCTTGATTATTTCCCTTGGGGAATTAACCTTATCCATAGTAAGATTTTATACTTAGAAATATTGTAAAAGTGATAACCCTAATTTTATAAATGGCATGAAAAAATTTAAAATTGAGAGATTTATAGAAAGTTTTTAAAACTAAATTGAAAATGTTTTAAAATAACTAGTGTTATAAGGTTATATGCATGCTTCCTTATACACAATTTTGGTAATCTTGTTTTTTTTCAAAATATTTATACCTTTAAAATTAAGTCATTTTCCATCCAAGTATGAAATCACTTGAGTTTGTTTTTTACTCTAAGACAGTCTTAGGTGAATTGCAAAACAAGGTAATATAACAATCGTATGGTCAGACCTGTATAATTACTGATTTTGTATTGGACGACTAATATCGAGTATGATGTTCAGACCATCTACCTAAGGCATACGATGGGGTTAAACATGCTACTTGACATTATAATTCTGGATTATGATGCATTGTGCCTCATAAAGGCTAAGAGTTGCACATTTTGGTAATTATCACACGCTGATTACCTTTTGAGTTTACCATTTCTAGTAGATCAACTGCATTAATGGTAGAACGTCAAGTTGGATCTTAGACCCTTTTTAAAATTAATTTTTTATTCATATATAAACATGGGTAGTTAATTTATAAGGGATGAATTATCGAAAATACTAAAATTGAACTTTGCGAGTTCTTTTAATGTATTAATGCAACGTATACCGTAAACAAGAGTTTATTCTTTACTTGTTGAAAGATAAACCATGTCTATTTTCCTTGGAAAAATAAGACTATTTCCTATACTTTTACTTAAGGAAAGTTATAACGAGAATGAAAGAATTATCCTAAATTCTAGTCGAACTCATACCAAACTTACATGTTAAGTAAATTGGACTTCTTATTCTTTCAAGATTGCTTCAATATCCTTGTTTGGTTTTAAAATCTTTGAATCACAATAAGAAATTTAGATAACTAGAGAACTTGTGTCTATAGCTACCAAGATTAAAAATATCTTGTTGTAAACAAGACATATTTATGAGGTTTGATTAGAAGACGAAAATATCACCGCAAAACTGGAAAAGGCAATAACTAGAGAACTCGTGTCTATAGCTGTCTTCTTAAACCAGTAAGAGACGATGCACACCCTTGAGGTAAAGTGAGCGGATAAAGGAGGAATTGCATGCCAATTTTTCTAGTTAATAAACAACTAAGATTGCTAGAACTTGAACACACTTACTTGCATATCTAAGTACTTGCTTACTAGTCCATGCGACTCACATTAGCAATAATGAGTAGATACTCAAGAAATTGGAAAAATGCACAAATTGCTACTTACTTTTCACTAGTGAAGGAACACTCACAATGTTGTCAGATCTAGTGGGAGTAATGCATTTTATAAACGAAAATAACAAACTTGCAATGTTGTCAAATTCAGTGGGAGTTATGAGTTATTTTACCTCATAGACATCTTACTTTATTTCTGGCGTGGCTTGAAATAATAATTTACTTTCCAAGCATGGAACATCTTCATTTAGTAAGAATCACCGTATATTATCTTTGAGAACTTGTTGCCTTTGAGATGTCGCTTCTGTTTAATGTTATCTTTGATAGTTATGCATGATTCCTTATTAATAGATGGATTTCTATATACACTAGCTATAAGCTTGACACTGCCATATTGTCGATACAAACAAACTAACTAGTGTGGTGTTGTTTTATGCAAAGAAGTTGTACCATGCACAAGTGGGAGAAATTTTTATTGTGTGCAAAGAACAACTTAGAACAATATGACAAATGGTTTCTCTTGACTGCAAAGTAAGAAAACTATTACTTTACTAGGACTCCTACACATTTAATGTATGTAGCCCTATTAAGAGAATATGTTAAGATAAAAAGAAAAACTACATGATTATTTTTTCTTGGAAATCATAAACATGGAGTTTGAAATTAACTTGAAATTACTAATGAGGCCATGTGTCGGCACTCATATTTTACTTTAGTTTAACAATTATTATGTCTTCTTGTTAAGACATGTACATTAAGTTCTTTACTTGTGAAAAAACTTATAACGTAAAGTAAAAAAGTTAACTTGTTATGTCTTCTTGTTAAAGACATGTACATGAAGTCATTGACTTAGTCAAAGACTTATAACGAATAGTAATGCATTGAACGTTTATGTCTACTTGTTAGTACATACACATTAAGTTGTTGACTTGATCAAAGACTTATTAAAAGCATGCAATTGGCTTAGTAATACTACTGATACCATTACGTTTTAACTAAAGTTGGTAAAATAGTAAAATCCATAAAGTATAAGATCAATCTTATTGGAATACCACAATTTTATGGTATGTCTAACAAGGGTAATCAAACTATACTGATAGTGTTTTGATTTATGATGACCTTAACTTATTTAACTCCTAAAAAGATCAAGGTTAGATATTTAAGTATGTCGTGGATATACCCAATAAGACTCCAACCTAGAAGGTTAATTAAGACATTATTCTAGTAATAAAATGAGATGAAACTCATTGTGTCTTGATTGAAGTTCTAAATTTAGTAAAAATATCTTGGAGATTATTATTGACAAATGCCTAGAACTATTAAGTGTATTTTGGTGGATACCCAAAGGAAACGATAGGATACCATTTCTACAACCCACACGAGAACAAAGTTCTTGTTGCTCGTCATGCTGAGATATTTAAGAATAGGCTCAAATATACAAGAAGCGAGTGGGAGTCTTACTTTGCTAAAAGCGAGTGGGAGTATTGTAGGTCTTGAATTAATTCAAGAAGAAGATACAAAAACCTTCTAAAACGCACTAGCGAATGTCATAATACTTAGACTAATCATGAAAATGGTGAACCTTAGAATGATGTTACTCATATTCATAGATCTGCAAGGATACCTCATGATATGTTTCTATATCAATGGTGAGGATTATGAGTTAGAGGATCATAGTGAACCTGCTAACCATAGGAGATGCATTATTAGATCTTGGATTTAATAAAAGACTCAAAGAGTATCAATGAAGAAATGATGTCCAAAAGAAGAAAATCATATTCTTGGGATTTGTTTTATCTTTAACCTATCGGTTTGATGATGAGGTTTGAATGAGTTTCCTTTTAGAGAAGACTCTTAAGGACAATATTTTGTATATATATTTATTGCACGCCAAATGACATAAGTGTTTACTCATAATCAAGTAATTGACTATGATTAAAACTTCCTTATTTACGAACTTTAAATATATAAAGATGATTTGATTGTCATACTTATTTTCTTGGAAAGAAATATGACAAATTGGATTTCAAGAACTCTTTATTGATTGATTACCTTAGCGAGGATGATATGTAATCATATGAGGTTTTAATGAATCCAATATAATCATTACGAGTATACAAAAATGATAGAATCCAAGTATGGATTAAAAGCACGCATCTAATGAGCATAATCTTAAGTTTAATTGTTAAATAAATCACTTGTTGGATTTGATTTTTTAATTATAAATAAGATAGTTCATGAGTACATCTGAAAGCTAATGAGAGTAAAATTTGTTTTTACTTTTCTAAAATCAATTATGTTGTTGAACATATTAGAAAAAAATTATTTGTCTAAGTAAGATTTTATCCCTTAAATTGAAATAAAGTTTCTTGTAAGAATTTTAGGAAATGAAACATGCAACCTTGGAATAATATGTTTGATACATATGTGGTGAATTAAGTCCGAGTACAATATGAAATATCATTGAGTAAAACTCGAATGATTTATCTCATTTGGTGAGATTGAACACATGAATGGAAACCTTAAGTCTCACTAAAGGATTCATTATGGACATCATATTGTATATGTAATTAGTTGTATCATTTGCATGAGTGTAAGATGATTTGACAACATTGGAATCTAATTGAAAGATATTAGAACGACTTCTGTTTTATTGATTAATGTTTAAAATTAGGAATTCATTCCTAGAATTAATAATGAAGATACTATGGATATACATTGTGGTAATCATAGTAAGATCATTATGATCAACAAACCTTGGGTTAGTGTGATATCCAAACATTATTAAAGAAGTGTTCAGAATTTATGGTAGCTTAACATAGTGTTGTTTGTATACACTAGTGCTTGTTTTAATTGAGATGATACTCAATCTTTGTAGAAGCAAGTTTTCATCTTATATGCTAACATTGCTGGCTACACATGCTTGGTTTAAAAAGTATAGTTGCATAATACTATATTAAAAGAATAAGAATGCTTTATAATTTAGAACACTGTTGAGATGATTGTCTTCATTAGGATGTTTTATGTATGTCATACATCTTATGAAAAGTAATGTGACTAGACTCATATAAGTAATACTTATAAGTGAGTGCACACTTACAAAATAACAATCATTATATTGTTTTATGCGTATTTTATTTTAAAGAAATTATTTAACAAGTTTTAAATTTATAAAACTCGTTTACCGATGTCTACACACACTAATGGGCAGAGAACCCGGTTGTGTGTAGTGCATGTTTGGTAAATCCGAGGTTGTCCCAAGAGCTAAGAGGGCGGTCTAATATCTGAGTTTTAATTGGTTGTCAGGGTTTAAAAGTTGTTTGGAAGATTAAATTGTAAGAAAAGGGATGGGAAGAATTAATTTGGTTTTATCAGTCAAGGGAGGTGGTATAGTGGAAAACTACTAAGAAGATGAACCCATATAACTATATAAATATCCTAAGTTTAATTATCTTGATCTCATGTGCAATGTATAATTCTCATTTTATTAGTGTTCTAATATTAACAGGTCCGAATTGGCATTCGAGGTCAGTCCTATACTTCCTAGGATCCCAATTTCTCGAAAGTCTTGATTTTAAAGTATCTTGGTTGTAGCTATTAAGTACCAACGATCCAAAAGACCTGACTATAACCTATAAAGATTATTAACCCTCTATGAAAGAGTTCCTGCGCTTTTTTAAGTATTTAGGGTAATTAAGGCAGTGATCTGATCGATTCCTACACTATGATAGATTCCAACTTATCCTAGTACCTTTGTAATCCTAAGTTCAGCGGTTTGCCTAATAAAAGGACTAACCGGATCAAAACTACCTTTCAATATTTCTAAAACGCAAGGATCTATGACAAGCTATAAGTATATCTAACAAAAAATTTATCAGCCAAAGAGATAAAAAATAAATAAACAAAGAATAATTAACAAATTAAAAGGCAAGAACAAAAATTAAGCATAATAAATATCAAGCATCAACAAATTAAACCGAGATCAAATAAATTATAAAAAATAATTAATTAAAATCAAACTGTAATATTTGAGGAATCATGTACAAATCATGCTAAAATAATGCTCCCGATCTTCTAGTTGGATCCCGTGACGAACCACGAAGAGGTTCGTCCTATACCCGAATCAAGCAGGCATGCAACCTGCTCTTTTCTTTCTCCTTGTCTTTTGCGTCGGCAGGAGGAGAAAACCAAAGAAAGAATGAATTGCCTCAATCTGCTTCCATCACATCTTTATATATAATAAAAGAAAAACTTTTTGAATGTCATCACCCCATATATGACATCATATTCTAACGTCATAATCACACTGTGTGGCACTTTCTACCCCAAAACCGATTCTTTATTCTTCACAATTTTAGGCTGCCATTACTCTCCACAAAGTACACCATTACTCTCCACAAATTTACTCTACACAAATCAAACTGATATACAAATTTATTTAGTAATCTCTTCCAATCAATCAACCCTTAACAACATTCCACTAAGGTAAATCATTAATTTGTATTATTTTCTATACCCGATGCTTTGTTAATTTGAATATTCATTTTAATTTGTATGATTTTGTTATTTTAATTTGTGTTTTTGGGGGTTTTATCAAGAAATTCGTATTATGGTTTTTTATTATGATTCATGTTAGGGATGCTTTTGGGGTTTTATCATGATTATTCATATTAAGGTAAATCATTAATGTGTTTCAAAATAATATTATCCACTTTTTAGTTTTAGATAATGTTTTAAAAATATAAAAAAAATCAGATTTATCATGATCTTCTTTACTTGAAGTTATGGTTTCAAATCGGCCTAAATCATGTCAGGTGATTATGATCTTAATTTAAGGCTCACTGATTTCGTTAGAAGTTCGTTTTGTGTTCCAAAGTCGTAAGGTATGTGATTATGACAATATTGTATTTTTTTTTGTTGAAATCTACATGTCAGTTTACTCTTCTTAATCAGTAACCCGTTATGTTGAGCAATATGTTTTATTTTTTAATACCCACCAAGTGTTTGTAAAAATGTGTCACTCAATTAAGCACTTTTATAACAAGAGACTACTAATTAGATGCATTAGTAGACACGCTTTTTAAATTGACATATTGAAATTTGATTACTTCTGTTTACATTTAATTGAAGTGTTTGATCTCAAAATGCTACGATGTTGTCGTAAGTCCCCACACTTGAATTATGCAACGTCCTCGTTTTTCGGATTTAAGAAACACTTTACTTTCATAATAATCCTATCGACAAGAAACACACATCACATACCAAAGATGAGAAGAAATGTAGAGAGAGAGAGTAGAGAGAGAAACTAGAGAGAAAATAGAAGATTACTTGCAAAAATGGAAAAATACAAATGACCAACTCACCTCACCTACCTTGGTGAGGTGTATATGTATCAAACTAAAAGGCTTGCATGCCTTTAGTTATTCTACGGGTCGGGCTCGGGTTTACTTGGGCTTTCGTCCGATACACGTGACCAGTTAGCTTACATATAAGAGCATGTTTACCCGTCTAGCCTATTACAACGTATATTAATTAATGACTGAGACCTAATATAATTAATGAACGAACTTCCATTGTTCGACTCAATATTTTGAGGCTAACAATCTCCCCCGAAGTAAGTTCATTGTGACACTCCTTCGTGAGATCAATGAGATTGCTTTTTGTCGTTAAGCTCTTTTCTTTGTTCTTGTTCTTTATCTTGGTTGTAGGCTTTGTTCCTTCTGATTTATGATCTATGATCTTGAGCTTTTGTCATTGTCTTTTGACTTTGTCTTTTCGTCCGAGATCTTTAAATCTTTATCCTTCCATCTTGATCGTCTTTGCCACCTTGCGATCTTGAAATCACTTACACTTCATTAGATGAACAAGAAATTAAGGAAGGAGATGATGAAGAAATGTAGAGAGAGAGAGTAGAGAGAGAAACTAGAAAGAAAATAGAAGATTACTTGCACAAATGAAAAATAAAAATGACCAACTCACCTCACCAATTCCTGGTGCTGTGTATATGTAAACAACTAAAAGTCTTGCATACATTTAGTTATTCGACAAGTCGGGCTCCAAGCGGTTTACTTGGCCATTCTCGGCCATACACGTGACTGGTTAGCTTACATAATAAGAGCCCCGTTTAACCGCCATCTAGCCTATTACAACGTATATTAATTAGTGACCAAGACCTAATATAATTAATGAACGAACTTCCCATTGTTCGAACTCAATATTTGAGCTACCACATTGTATATGTAAAACATTAAATACGAGAATTTAAAAAGAATTAGAATGAGAAACTCCCCTGATATTTGCTCGGTAGATTCTCTAATTTGCGTTTATGAGCAAGATCGTGTGTTGAACAGCCGTCTTGAGGTTTCAAGACTCCAACACTTCAAGATTTCCAGATTTGTAAATTCTCCACCAATATTCGTCGATATTTCCTTCACGAGGTCCTGTGTAAAATATAGGAAAAATAGGTGCATTCCTATCTTGGTATCTACGGTTAATTTAAACTAAACTAAAACAAACTAAATACGGGTCAGACTGTGGATACGGCGTATCAAGTAGATGAATACGGCGTATTCGCAGAACTGACAATAATGTTTTTAAAGTGCATGAAAAATAAAGACTGATAACGTCTAGACATTCAATACGCCGTATGGTATGGGGCGGATACGCCGTATTGAAGTCTGGGAAGACAGACTCGATAACAAAATTAAATAACATTCCGGGTTGTCTCTCGGGAAGCACTTTTGTTTACAGCGAAGTCTTTAAGTTAGACTTTTCTTCAGCTTCTCTTTTTACTCCAACTCATGCACGCTAATGTGCCCGCGTGTGAGCCATTCTTCCATAACATTTCACATTTTCAGGTCATTTATGACTTCAATTATTCTATTATTTATTTTTAGGCTTTTACGCGTTCACTTTTAATTTTTATTGTTAAGCTAAATCGCGCAAACTAAAAACGAGCATTTAACGTAAACAGGCATCAAACAACTAAATGTTTACATCAAGTAAGTGTTATAAAGTTATTAGAATGATAATTTATAACTTTACGCTTTTTATTTTTATTGGTTACGTAAAACGTCTACGTAACGCAATAAAACTACACTTTTGCATGCATGGCAAACCATAAACCCACCTATACTTCAACAAATACCCACTAATACCCATAATACTCAAAAACCTCATAAACCTTTATCTTTTTATCGCCCTAGATGAAATTTGCACTTATACCACACATACACTTGAAATTAAATCATCTAAACCTCCATTAACTTGAATAAACAATACTAGTTGTTAACCAATGGATCAAAGAACCACTTTTGTCTCTTCTTTGTGCACAAACCCATAACAAGGAAGAAGAGAAACACAAAGTTGCTAGTTAACATATCAAACACATGGAATTAAATCCCAAGACCTCCACTAACAAGCATAAACAATTATATACATTACCCCATAGATCATAAACCCTAAAACCACTTAATCTTGGTCTTATGGTCCTTGTTATAACCGGTTAGAGAAGAAGAGCACAAGAGAGACATACAAGCATGCACTTGAACCATCACATCCCTAAGAACATGCTTCATTGTCTCTTACACCTACACTTACACACAAGCAAACCCTATCTTAGTCCTAAACGAATAAACTAAGGTTTTTGTCCCCTTTTTTGGCTCCCACAACCAGTTACAAGCATTACAACACCAAAACCATTTGATTGTTTTTACTTAGATGGTATTCTTACATGCTTAGGCTATATATAGAACCCATAAAGTGATAACAAACACACACTTCACATATTCAAGCAAAAACAATACACATTTTCTCTCTACCAAGCCCCAAACCCACGGCATACAACCCACACTCATATACAATCCATAGTTTTGATTTCTAAGCTAGTACAAGTGTTTAAGAGTTATTGTTAATCATATTCAAGGTGTCTTGAAAGCTTGGTTTGGTAATTAAAGGGTTTTTGCAAGCAAGAAAGAATTAGGGCTTTCTTGGTAAAAGTTAGGGTTTTGTGGAAGTAATTAGGGTTATACACTTGGGTCTTGCTTGTGTATTATCATTACTCATCTTCATTAAGGTCTTATAAGAACCCTAATCTTTTCAGTACTTTCATTTCATGTATTATATAATTATGTATAGTTAAATCATCACCTAGGTTTTCTTATTAAAGTTTATAAGATGAAATCATATATATACATACACGAATTTATTTTATGTATGGTTAAGATGATGTTTTAAATATGTTAATATGTTTAAAACAAGGATTTACAAGCAATGGATAGTTTATATAATTGTTTGTCAAATATTGATTATTTATTTAATTATAAAGTTTAGATAAGTAAATAAATATGTTGGACAAATTTCCTGGACAATATAGACCTATTATTATGATGGACACAATGTAGAGGACTTAAATTATATACCATGGATGTTAATTTATAAATTAGAAGACTTATGGTAATTTCATAAAGTTTAAAAGTGGATAAAATAAGTTAAAGAAACCTTTAAATGTTACTGTTCATTCAAGGCATATAAAATTCACTTTTATGTTTTATAAAAATAATACATCTCATGAGGATCGTAGGCATGTAAGGAACCTAAAAATCCGATAAATAACGAAGGAGTTATGATTTTTACGAGGTTATGCGTATAAAAGTGTTTTTATAAAACTAAGTTTATAAAAACTATATAAATTTGAATCTGAGATATTTCTTTGATATTTTTTTTGTAAAATTAGATGTTGTAAGGATTCTAAAAAAGTAGGAAACTTGAAAAACCAATGGATAATGAACTAGTTATGATTTTTTTCAAGTTTATATAATAAAATAAACAAAAGTAACTTTATAAGAGTAATTTTATAAAAAACTAATTTTTTTTACAGAAACATACAGTGGACATGGACTATGTTAGATGATACAAAATTTAATTATGAAGCTGTGGACATAAGAATCACTAAAAGCCGAATTAAAACGAATAAGATACAATTAATATACAATTTCAACAATTAGAATTTATAAAAAGTATTTTTATAAATCTACACTTACTGTTACTGTTCATAACTGTAAATATGAATATAATAAATGTAATATTTGATTAGATTTTTCAAATATGAATCCATACATGTAAAGAACGATGAAAACGGGGTTAAAACGAATAAGTTACGACGTTTTTAAGTTATAACGATTAATTATATAAAAGTAGTTTTATATAATTTATAAAATATTATTAAAGTTACTGTTCATCAGTGATTATAATATTGCAAATATGATATTTGACTAGAACATTCAAAAACAAGCCACAAATATAAATAACATATTTAAAACGAGAGAGAAATAACGTTTTTACTAAAGTGATATTTATAACGTTTTTAAATATTATTTTCTCAAATAATTAAAGCATTTATATAATGGAGTTATATAAATAAGACATCAAGTATTTTTGGCAAATAACGAATTGTTGGACAAGTATACCATTTTTACAAACACGAATACATGAACATTTATTTTACAAGTACAAATTAAATTGTTTAATTTAATAAATTAAACAAACACTTTTAGAGGGTGATATAACTATATAGAATTATATGTGGTATTAGTCTTTCAAAGTATATGGTACTTATATACACCTAAATTATATTATGTTGCACACAGATTCGCGTTGTTATTCATTCGCTTGATTTATTTCATTCACTTCCTTTACCGAGGTGAGTTCATAGCCCCATGTTTTACTATATCAATGATTTACAACTTTTGGGGTGAGAAACATGCATTGTTTTACGATTGGACGCAAGTGTACATTTTTACATGATTACGTGTTTGCCTAAGTAGCGATAACCCTCTGAGCCCATTATCATGAACTGTCAATTACTTTGTGTGAGCGCGAATGTTATAAATAAATATTATATTTGGGATTGACACCCCATTCGGTGAGTAGCCGCTCACTGTGCTGGTTTTACCGGACTACAAAGTATACCATGTCGGTTTTTAGGATGTTGCTGGTTAGAACATCCATCCACGGGCATGTTGGCAATTTATTATTGCAAGTTGCTGGGCAGTAGTCAGTGGTCATCATAGCTTTCACGTTGCTCCAGGGGATCTGATTAGCATTAGCAAGTCCCAAAGTCTGAACATTTCCGTTCTACCAGGTTAGAGCATGACCCTCGAACGTGCACATAACAAACTTCACTTTGTCATCTTCAGCATATTTGCAAATTTCAAACACTTGCTCCATTGTTTCGAACCAACGTTTCAGTCCGACTACACCTTCAGTCCCCTTGAAAGAGTGAGGCTTGCCATTTATAAATGTCTTATACGAACATCCATGCATCTCTGGTATAACAGTTCCTCCAGTATTTGTTGATCCGGATCCACCAGCATTGTTTTAGTCAGCTCTAGTCTTTTCATATTTTTCAATAGCTTTGGCCACACGCTTATCCACTATCTTCCTAACAGATTTCTTCTTAAATCTCGTGGGCGGCATGATTCTGGCAACACAAGTACACAATTCGTTGAGAATTTGTAAAGGTATGCAGAGTCATGGCACATGGTAAATAATAGAGAATGATATAAATAATCATAAATTAATCAGGATAGTCGATATTTATATAATTGATCGATAGAAATATATTGATATGTCAAAAGATAGACGTAAGAGATCGAATTTAAACCAAATATTATATATCTAATATTATATATAATGCAATAATGACAATCGAAAAAGTAAGTAAGGATCAGGGAATACGCGCGCGTGGATATCGGATAGCGATGAGGATTCTATATTTAAAAATGAAAGAAAAGAAAACCTTTAAACTTTGTGGTTATAGACTAGGTTTTGAAAATGACCCAGTTCCCTATAACCTTGGCTCTGGTATCATCTGTAACACCCCCTAAATCAGGTAGCAGTGGAATGGTAACAATGGGGTGCTACGTCAAAGTACAACAATCAAGATATAGGAAACGACCTTAAATGGACGTTTTAAGATAAGATTTCATTCGATGCCATAGCAAAATATCAGAGTTCATACATTAGGTCCCATATGTTTTAAAAGTCATAAACATTTCAAGTACATATTTAATTAAACAAAAGCTTCATAATACCAAAAGATGACTTAAGTTTTTAAAGATAATAAAAGTTGCATTGAATATAGATAAACACAGAATCCATCTTCATTGATATCCGTCACGGCTCCCGTCCAATCTTCATACCCTAGGACCTGAAATTACATGCTAAAAGTCAACACAAAGGTTGAGTGAAATCATAGGTTTATCGGTAAAAAGGGTGGACCACAAGATCGAAGTAATAGTAGACTCTGAAACACATTCAGTAGTCTAAAACGTTTATTATTGCACTAAGCTCATGACCCCGAAGCCTTAACTAGATTTGTGCCCCAATCAGAATATAGGATGCTTGCCAACAACCTAACACCTCTCAATGTTAAATGCACCTTGATCAAACTAGTGACCCAAGGAAAGGTGGGGATTGTCAGTCCCGATAGATCTATCCACAACACTCGCGCTTACTACAATAGCAATTAACGGTTCATGATAAATAGGGACTTCACGGCAATAAGGTAACTTAGCAATAATATTCAGGCAGTAATCTGGATAGCATACACTTTGTAAACACTTTGAAAACACTTAGAAAAACACTTGTGTCCAATAGTAAAACAAGCAATGTAATTCACCCCGTAGATTTTGTAAAACAATCACGTAGTAAAAAGGGGGCTATGAACTCACCTCGAGTGAATGGTAATCAACAAGTATTCACAATAGAAAAATGCGTCACGAAGGAATCCGAAGGCAACCTAATCCAATATAGGTCGTATAAGTACTAAACACTTTGATTATTTATAGGTCGTATAGCTCATCATACTATCGTTCGGGCTATCATAATTAAGAGGTCATGTAGTGACGTATGAGGAGCTAGGACACTTTAAATCGTAAATCCAACAACTCGTCGATACGCCACCCCGAAGAGGCCTCATTATGAAACTCCCTAGTAATATAGTACTTTGATTAACTAATACCACATATAATTCTATATAGCTACATCACCATCTAATCGTTTTAGTGAAATCATATTTATAAAGTAAAAACGTTTATAAGTATACTTTAGTAAAACTGGCGTAACTTTCTCGTTTTAAGTCCGTTTCTTTCGTTTCTTACGTCCACGCCTTCGTATTAAGACGAGTTATCAAAATATAACATTTTCAAAATTTGAGTTTTTCTGATGAATAGTGATTTTACTGTTCATAACAGTTATATATTTATTTTTATAGATTTAGTTATCGTAAATCTCGTAAATGTCGTAACTTATTCGTTTTAACTCCGTTTTTAGCGATTCTTTCGAGTGTCCACACTAAGGAAATGTGGTTTATCTATGTGTTCATAATACTAGGTGAAGACCTTACATGTAGCACATACTATCAAAAAGTTGTAATAGAAGAGTCCTTTAGACAAGATTAGTAAAACATTGAAGTCTTTTGTCAAAGGATGGTTAAGCCAAAAACGTTAGGTTTTAATGACAATGATGTACAAAATACCAATCTTCTGAGGATTTTTTTGTGATATTCTTAAAAGATGTGTACACCAAATACGGTTTATACATGCCAAATGTGTATAGAAATTTTGTTATTTTAGAGGTAATTGGGTATAAATGTGGGTATTTGTTGAAGCGTAGAAAAGTTTTGGTGCTTCTGGGAATGCTGAAATTATTTAAATGTCTAAACGTAAACGTTTTAATCACCAATAAAAAAAAAAAAAAAATTGATTATTACTTTCGTAAAAATAATATATTGCTTGCTTGACGGAAAACTTTAATTCGTTTGGTGTCCATTTACGTTAATTGTTGATTTTTAGTTTACGCGATTTTACTATATAATAAGAATTAAAAGTAAACGCGTACGAAAAAAAATATAATTAGTAAAATAGATGACGTCGTAAATGACCTGAAAATACAAAATTTTACAGAAACCAACTGGTAGAATAATTAAAAAGCATCAACGACGTGTACGCACTGACATACCATTACGGACATGGCTTGGTAATCCCAAGAACGAATAGGCCAACTTCTTTGAGTGTGAATCCATGCATCACCCCGATAGCACAGAAGCGTAGGATTCTGGGCCAAGAAAAAAGCAAGGTGATGATGAAAGAGGTGGAGGAATGGATCAGAGCGGGGATAGTGAGGCCAGTACGATACCTTACATGGATATCTAATCCAGTACTAGTAAAGAAGGTGGATGACACGTGGAGAATGTGTATAGACTTCAAAAATCTCAACTCAGCATGTCCGAAAGATTACTATCCCCTACCGGAGATAGATTTGAAGATAGAGGCGGTGATGGGATTCCTATTCATATGTTTCTTAGATGCGTGCAAAGGGTATCACCAAATCCAAATGTCTGAAGAAGACGAGGAGAAGACGGCGTTCTACACCGATCAAGGCACCTATTGCTACACCAAAATGTCGTTCGGTCTAAAAAATGCTGAGGCAACCTACCAAAGGCTAGTGGATTCAGCCTTCCAAACGCAGTTGGGAAGGAACTTGGAAGCGTATGTGGATGATATGGTTATCAAAAGCCGGACGGAGAAAGATATGATAATGGATGTGATGGAGACCTTCGACAACCTAAGGAAGATTAACATGAAGTTAAACCCGAAAAAATGCTCATTTGGAGTCAATGAGGGAAAGTTCCTAGGATATATGGTCACATCATAAGGAATTCGAGTCAATCCCAAGAAGACGAAGGCGGTGGCCGATATGCAATCCCCAAAGACGTTAAAGGAAATGCAAAGCCTAAGTGGGAAGCTCGCAGCGCTAAACCGCTTTTTATCTCGGTCGGTCGAACGTGCCCTGCCATTCTTCGACACATTAAAGAACATCACGAAGGAAAATAAAGATGACTTCTGTTGGACGGAGGAAGCAGAACAAGCATTTCAAGAGTTGAAGGCGGTAATTATGGAACTACCAACGTTAACCACCCCTAATCTGAAAGAGATACTATGCATGTACCTCGCTGCTTCCGGAGAAGCAGTAAGCGAAGTCCTGATGGCAGACCGCAGGGGAAACAAACACCAATTCGGTACGTCAGCCGGACGCTCCATGAAGCAGGAAAAAAAACTACACCTTATTGGAAAAGCTGGCACTATGTCTGTTACACCTTTCTCGGAGGTTACGGCGATACTTCGAAGCACACCCCATCAAAGTAATAACCGATTAGCCCATTAAGCCAGATGACTAAAACATGCCGAGGCATCCTGGAAAATAGCCCAAAATACGCATTAAGCAACTAGGGGCTTACAACATTCCATACATACCAAGAAACGCAGTCAAAGGCCAAGTGTTGGCGGACTTCCTAAACGAGGTTCCAGTGTGGGGGGTGGGGGGGAAAAGAAAAAAAGAAAAAAAAAAAGAAAAAAAGAAAAAAAAAAAAAAAGGGGGGGGGGGGGGGGGGAAAGAAAAATGTAGGGGGGGGGTGGAAAAAAAAAAGGAAAAAAAAAAACGAAAGTGTGAAAAAAAAGAAAAAAAAGAAAAAAAGGAAAAGGTGAGAGATTAAAAAAAGAAAAAAGAGAGAGTAGCGGGGGGGGGGGGGGGGGGGGGGGGGGGGGGGGGGGGGGGGGGGGGGGGGAGGGGGGGGAACATCACGAAGGAAAATAAAGATGACTTCTGTTGGACGGAGGAAGCAGAACAAGCATTTCAGGAGTTAAAAGCAGTAATTATGGAACTACCAACGTTAACCACCCCTAGTCTGAAAGAGACTCTATATGTGTATCCTGCTGCTTCCGGAGAAGCAGTAAGCGGAGTCCTGATGGCAGACCAAAGGGGAAAATAAACACCAATCCGATACGTCATCCAGATGCTCCACGAAGCAGAGAAAAACTACGCCCCATTGGAAAAGTTAGCACTATGTCTGTTGCACCTATCTCGGAGGTTACGATGATATTTCAAAGCACACCCCATCAAAGTAATAACCGATCAGCCTATTAAGCAGATAATCAACAAGTCGGAGGCATCTGGAAAACTAGCCAAATACGCAGTGGAACTGGGAGCTTATAACATCACATACATGCCGCAGAACGGAGTTAAAGGCCAAGTGTTGGCGGCCTTCCTAAACGAGGCCCCAGTCGAAACCGGACAACTAGAAATATACAGCCTGGCCGATGATAAGAAGTTGGAATAATGGACCTTATTCACCGATGGTGCATCTAGTCTGAAGGGGGAAGGTAATTGGATGACTCCAATTATCAAATGCATAGAAGAAGGTATCTGGTCGAAGGACGAGAACGAAGCAAGGGCCCTGCGGACGAAGATAGGCCAATACG
Source organism: Tanacetum coccineum (assembly GCA_026074375.1). Lineage (NCBI taxonomy): Eukaryota > Viridiplantae > Streptophyta > Magnoliopsida > Asterales > Asteraceae > Tanacetum > Tanacetum coccineum. Next base: position 21,989 of record BQNB010031098.1, read on the forward strand.
TGATCGAAGAAGGAATTTTGTTCAAGAAGTCGTATCTGTATCCAATGCTAAGATGCGTAGGTCCGTTGCAAGCAAACTACATAATAATGGAAGTCCATGAAGGAGCGTGCGGAATGCACGCCGGAGCACGGTCGGTGGTGGCAAAAATAATAAGGCAGGGAAACTATTGGCCATCTATGCACTGGGATACTAAAGAGGTAGTGGACAAATGCGATTCGTGCCAGATACACGGTCCAGTGCCGAAATTACCGAAGACAAAGCTAACATCTATCATGTCACCATGACCATTCTATCAATAGGGGCTTGACATCCTAAGACCCCTCCCGGAGGGTCTGGGAAAACTGAAATACATCATCGTGGCTATAGACTATTTAACCAAATGGATGGAAGCAAAACCATTGGCCAAGATATCAGGTAAAGAAGTTAAAAAAATTGTTTGGGAAAATATTGTGTGCAGGTTCGGTCTGCCGAGGGTAATCGTGACCGACAACGGGACGCAACTGGTAAATGACCTCTTCAAAGGCTGGTGCGAGAAATGGAAGATCAAGCAAATGAACACAGCGGTTGCACACCCGCAGGCTAATGGCCTCGTGAAGAGAGCCAATAAGTCTCTAATGCTCGGCCTCAAAGCACGTTTGGGTAGAGAGAGAGTAGGATGGGTAGACGAGCTCCCTAACATCCTGTAGGCCCACCGAACGATGTTAAAGACAAGCAATGGCGAAACCCCGTTTAGCCTCACTTATGAGAGCGAAGCAGTAATCCCAGCCGAAATAGGCATGCCAACTTATTGAACCATTCAGTGGAACGAAGCACAAAACGAGGAAGAGATGCGAATGAATTTGGACCTCATTTAAGAAAGAAGACAGACAGCGACAATTTGGGAAGCAAAATACAAAAAAAAAGTGGAATAGTACTACAACAAGCGAATCCGTCCGGTGTCGTTCAAAGTGGGAGACTTCGTGTATCGCAGGAACGAAGCTAGTCACGTAGAGAATCAAGGCAAGCTGGGTCCGAACTGGGAAGGGCCATATCGTGTAGTGGAAGCGTATGAAAATGGCTCCTATAAACTATGTACTATGAATGACCGAGAGGTTCCTCGCACGTGGCATGCGATCAACCTTCGGAACTGTTTTATGTAATTTCTATGTAATCAATGAAATATGATCCTTATCTATATGGGAGGGAAGGGCAATTTTCCGAAATAATTGTTCTTAGGCAAAAACATATGTGGCTCGTCCGGACGGCTAGCTACCCCCGAAGAAATTTGTAGTCAATGTCTAAAAGAGTGTTCGTCACTATGCAACCCGAGTGTACGTCACGGGACGGTTGCCAGATAAACAAAAAGTGACTTCGGGTAGTCAATATCCTGAATTCCCCTAAGTCTCATTAACTAGGGAAGAGCCTTCAATGAAAGGCTACATGCCCGGGTAATGACCGGAGTGTGTCATATTTACAGTCCGCAATTCCAGTCGACCTTACGAGGCGACCCGAGGGACGATGGACAAACTAAAAACAACCGGAATGTTGATGTCCACATGGTAGATAAACTAAACGCGACCGGAGTTTCGATGTCTACACTAAACAATTTAATAAACGGCCGAGGCGCCAAAACCCGTGTTCATTTTTTTTTAAAAAGAAAAAAAACGAGGATACTAGGAAGTAAAAGGAAGGGGAAGCACACCATATTATTCAAATACATCATATGATTTTCCATTCATTACACATCGGTTACATTTGCTCATGCCAAAGCATGTCGGGTTACATAATCTTAAAACTTAAACTGTTACATCAAGTGGTGGTCCCGAAAGGGACATCTTCGGCATTCTCTTGATTAGGAGGCGTGGACTTTGGGCAGTACCATCGGTCTGCTCAGTGGCGGAGCCCGGAGTCTTTGTCACGGGGTGAGGAGTAGGAACATCCGGAGAAACTTGCAGGAGGTCGGCCATAGGAAGGAGATTTTTTTTAATTAACTAATAATTAACATTACCTTAAGTTTCTACAAAAACCTAAGTTATTTTAACTATACATTTTTATTAAAACGCAATAAACCGCACTTTCTAAAAATAACATTTCATTTCTAAATTCACCTGCTATTTATGGAAAGTTTGATACAAACTTTCATATTTCAACCATATCATTCCTTCCTAAAGCCACTCACATTCAATAAACGCTTATCCTTTAAAAATCAAGATTTGACGTAGCAATATATGCAAAACGTCATCCATTCTCAAACTCCCTATTCCGAAGAATGGACTACTTAACTCAACATATAAACACACATAACAAAATGATCATTTAATTCTAAAACGATCACATGCATATAAACACCACAATTACCAATCAAAACGACCACAAAACACTCAAAAATCACATAAAACGAGCAAAAGCTAAAGTCTAAAGGTATAAGCTACCCTGCTCAAACCACGGTTGTCACAATGTCGGGTTACATAATCTTAAAAGTTAAACTGTTACATCAAATGGTGGTCCCGAAAAGGACATCTTCGGCATTATCTTGATTAGGAGGCGGGGACTTTGGGCGGTACCATCGGTCTGCTTAGTGGCGGAGCCCGGAGTCTCTGTTACGGGGTGAGGAGTAGGAACATCCAGAGAAACTTGCAGGAGGTCGGCCATAGGAAGGAAATAGGAGTCAACAACCTTTTGAACATAAGGGTACTGCTTTGTGAAAAGTTCTCGATGCTTCGCCTCCCATGATTTCGAACCCTCAATGTCCAGGTCCTTGGTCCCGGCCAAGATCTCCGCAATCTCATCCTCGGACCTACCCAAGCTAAGCCCCCCCAGCCACCCGGCAATAAAGCACAAGCTAAGTGGTGCAGCCAAGGTTTGCCAGTACTCAACACTGGTGTGTAGCCTCTTCACCACGGCAGGTATGAACTCCCGAACGAGCTTTTGATGATCAACTTCTGCCTGGGCCAACCCAGCCGAAAGAGCGAGCTTTTCACCTTCCAATACTCTGATCCTCTCTTCAGCAGCTTCTAATTGACGAGCCTTGGGCTCAAGATCCTTTTCTAAACTGCTAATCTGTTCGACATGACTTAAGGCAGTTACTCGCCACTCATCCCTCTCCCTCTCCATATCTTTTACAACATCCATCAATTCTTTCTCCTTAGACTCACACCCGAAATGAGCACTCTCGATCAAATTAAGCTTATTGGTCAAACCCTCGTTCTTTTGTTCGGTCATCCTAGCACTCAACCTCAGACAGTCCAACTCCGACAAATGGGCATCGTTACGGTTCCGCAGGTCCACATAATCATGATTCAGTTGTTCGTGCCTTTTTAGAAGTTCCCCTTGAGCCACCACGGATTGCCCTAAGGTCTGATAAGCACGGCTAATAACCTCCACGTTGGAAAGAGCACCCAAAAATTCATCCTCAGCCGGAGTGGCCAGATGGGAAACCAACTCCTTGCAAGCACGAAAAGTGCAGACGCGGAGGTCATTATGAAGCCCCTAGTTAGGCACATACCGATTCCCCACCGGCTCATCCTCACTACCATGATGAGAAGACTGCGAGTGAACTACAAGAAAATACAATAAAACAAGTAAAACAAAATATATGTACATATAACGATATAAGGAACAAATAAAAAATAGGGGAAAGATAAGAACATACCCTCATGAGTATCGTGATGCTCCTGATGTGGCGAGGGCTGGGCATCCATGACCGGAAGGGTTGACACACGCGTATTACCGCTCAGGTCAACGACTTCCTTTTCAACGCGAGGAGAGGCCTCAGAAACAATGGTGACAGGTTTCTGGGTGGCTTCCAGAATAGCTTGATGGATGGGGGTAGCGGACAAAGTACCTTCCAAACCAGATTGAGTTAGCTCGGCATGCTTTTGGACTCTTCGTTTCTTTTTTGGACCCCCGACGGCTCCAGCACCTGCACGTTTAGCCTCCGCTTTTGCAAGGTTCTGTTGGTCTTTCTTTTCCCGAGCGACAACTATCTTCGGATTTGGTTTCTCTAAGTTCTTCTGGAACGGAGTCAATTCCGGAATTGCAGTACCAACAGCTAGTGGAGGGATGACCCGCGGCTTTGGGTGTTGATCTTCCGGAATGGGATCACCCTTGCTAACAACAGTCCTGGTCCATGTGGGAAGCTTCAAAAAAGTGTCCATGTTGATCACTGCAAAAGAAACAAGAGTTAGTGAAAAAGGAATATATGATGCGGCTAAAAGCAATACAATCCCACCCGTAATTTACCATTCTTATCCTGGTCCTTTATGTGGTATTGTAAGTCCGAATGTCGGCAAGCCATGGTCAATCCGCACGTATACAACAGATGTCGGGGAGGTGGTCGAAGCGGCACCTGAAACTCAGATAGGCGAGCAACATCATTTTCATTGAAGTGTGTCGGAAAGTCATCGTGAAGGTCAGTATCACTATGCCTCCAAGGCATAGCATCCGGGATCGCCCGACGATCCAATAAGAAAAACTTCTTCTTTCATCCTTTCAGGCTCGAAGTGATTTCCTTAAAACACTTTCGAGTTCTACGTCCGGTTTTGTTCTCAAACGAAAACCAATGACCCTGCTTGCATAGCTTGTAGAAAACCCGAAATAAAGAGACGGTGGGGTTAATATTTAAGCTTACGCAGCGTATCTCAAAAAAGATCACCCTATTAACCCCCATCGGTACTAACTGCGAAACGTATACCCCAAAGTGTCTAATCACGGCAAGAAAGAAAGATGAAAATGGAACCCTCAAACCTCCTTGCTCAAATTGCTCGATATACAAACCGATATATCTTGACGGCAGCTTATTCATCGTCATACCCGGATGAGGTAAACAGGGATGCAAATCAAGAGGAATGCAATACTCGTCTATGGCCTCCTTCAATTCCGCGAAGGTAAGTTCGAAGGTATAAATGTGCATGTCGAATTTGGGAATGACCACGGCTCTCGAACCTTCCGGAGCCATTTCACCGGGCTCACTACCAGACATACCCAAAATAAAATTAAAGGATCAAAGGAAAGTGGGGAAATAAATGCACCTTGGAATATCGAAGGATAATGAAAAGGCGAGAGGGGCGTATCAGATCTAGTGTGTGTGTGTGCGGGCGATGAAAATAGTGAGGGGGTATATATAGGGACGGGTTTGCCTCGGGAAATAAAAGGACACGTCGCATAGGAACGAGATCTTATCCGTTCATCTTAAAAATAGGATGCACGTGTCAATAGTAGTAACAGTAGCAATCTACGTATAAGGGTCCATGGGCCTGCCTCAACCCAAGCCCAACGGAAGCCCAACAAACGGCAAAAGCCTCAAGACAGTATCAACAAACACGTGCAGGGCACTCCGGACAAGCACTTCGTATTACGTCACCAGCTCAAAGACAATAACACAATACTGGGGGGGACATGTTCGTGTATGTACCGGACACGTATTATATGTCGGAATATATATCGGAACATAGAACCGGAATGCAGGTACAAACACGGTTAGAAAGCGACGTAGCAATGGCCATAAGGCGACACGGGAATCACGCTGATACACAGTTTGTCTTCATCCCACAAGCCAAGCCTGACACTCCCTGGCGCACGTCAGTGGTCCCCCCATATGTCAGTCCCGGTCATCTATCCATGACGTCACTAGCCAGGTACAACTTTGGGTAGTATAAATACCCAGACACTTTATTATTCAAGGTGTGTATGTTTTTACTCTGACAATTATCCTCCTAACAATACTATTCGACTTGTACTAGATCATACTCTTACTCTCACGCCGGAGTTTGGTCCTGGGGTCACACCTGGGGCGAGACTAACGCGTGTCTCTCAGTGTGCAGGTATCATACTGCGGTCCTCATTGAAGCACTTAAGGGCTACCGGAATACTCATAAGTTACCGGGTCAAGAATTTACTTCAACAGGTCCTGGTTAGGTTTTTTTGTTTGTATTGTGATAATCAAACGAATGAAAGAGTCAAACAAATTTGTTAGTCCTTTTCTTAAATGGTCTTTTTACAGAGACGTTTTTCAAAACATTCCGCGCATAAAAGATTTACCAAAATGAACTTTTTCATATTAACCGTTAGATATAAGACACATGTCCCATCCAACGATGGTAAATATGAGCGCATCATACTATGTTATGCACTTCATACTATGCGCTTGGTGCATCAAGATGCATAAGCTTATGCGCCTAGTGCATAAGTTTTGTGCACCTAATGCACCACCAAGTAGGATGCATAGGCTTTATGCACCATGATGCATAAGCTTTGTGTGCCGTGCATAAGTGTTGTGGTGCATAAGTTTTGTGCACCTGGTGCATAAGGTTGTGCGCCGTGTAAGTATTGTGGTGCATAAGTTTTGTGCGTCTTCTGCATAAGGGTTGTGCGGTTGGTGCATAAGGGTTGTGCGCTTGGTGCATAAGTTTTGTGCACCTGGTGCATAACTCCTTTGCAAGTATTTTTGTTGCCTGGTGCATTTGTTTTTATGTTGTACTTTGATAACTTTGCATTTTTACTATTATAGTTAGCTAGTTCAAGTTCAAACTATGCATGCTTTAACTAGTTAGGAAGTCAACTTGCTCCATTTAGATGCAAAATACTTGTTCAACTAGTGCATAGCCTAGATGCAATTGTTTATGCATACTTGTTTGTGCACCTAGTGCATAGACTCTTTGTGCGCTTGTTTGTTGGTATGCATCAATTGTTGTGCGCCTGGTGCATAACCCAAATGCACTGTATACATGAAGCTTGTGCGCTTTGATGCACAAGTTTATGCATCTTGGGTCGTTTTGGTAAAACCATGAAAAATGGTCTGTATTCGTAAAATAGGTATGAAACTAGGCTTGTTTGGTAATTAGTTCAATTTGTTATGCTTCTTTTTCTAAGTTCGTATATGTAAAAGAAGTCTGGCTTCTTATAGATTTATTACGGGTTCTGATGTTTATGGTTCGGTTTTACGGTGTTCGTGGTTATATGATAGTTTGGTTCGGTTTAATGGTGGTTTGTGGTTAACCTCAAAACACATATTTAATATATTTGCCATTTTTTTTGCCTTGGGCTATTTGGGAAGTAAAATAAGTGTCAGATGGTATTACAACCCTTTATTTATTCTTTATGGCATGCGATAACACACATTACAAAAATAATGCTAAGAGCATCCACCATGGTGGATCTTTTTAAAACTCTAATCATTTATCAAATCATTAATTTAGATTTTATAAAACTTGTTATACTGTGTACAAACCTTTTCTAGTTTATAAAATGCTTAACAATTACACATGCAGTATGAACCTTGTCATGTGTTTTAAATCTTTTTTTGAATCATCATTTTAATTGCAAAACTTCTTAATTTGTATAATCAATTCATTATTGATGATGTTGATACTATTTAATTGATATTAGAAAGTTTTTTTATCAACATTTTATTTTATTTAATTATTTAGGGCTAACGACTTTAGAAGTCATCTAACGTGACACTTTTTGCGGTTGTGTGTAGCCATCTTATATTTTTTTCCATTCTGTTATCAAGCTTTCAATTGTCGATCATTGTATTATTTTATGACCATTTCACCTTTACTTTTTTCAAATTTCGAAGGGTAAAATGGTCATTTTACATGGCAAAATAGTTACAAAATACACGTAATGATCTTCATTTGAAAGTTTGATGACAGAATGGCAAAAGAAAAAGATGGCTATACACAACCGCAAAATATGTTAAGTTCTTTTATTTAATCTTTTATATATCTGTGATTGAGTCATGATTCTTTTCTGGCTGAATATTAGTCTTTTTGACATTGAAGCTTTGAATGGAGAATATTTCCACAATCAGTGTTATTAAATTTGTTCAAGATGCCATTTTCGAAAGGTACATGCCCTTTATTTTTCGCTTATTTATTTTTCTAAATTTAGTTGGAAGTTAATTAATTTCTGTTATACACAGAATATATGATGTGTATATTTACAAGTAAAACAGTTTATGACATATTATTAATTACCGCATGCATTGACTACTTATTAAGCTACTTTTAAACCCCGTGGATTATTTGGCCAATGTGTCAGCGTTACCAAAAAATATAAAAATCAAAAGCTACTCTTAAAAACTGGCATAGATTCTGAAAAGCAAAGAAAAATAGTAATCTTAATTCAACGATGTAGTAATATATATATTCACATTGTGTTCTTGCAAATTTTTATTACAAATTGATAATTTTTATCTTGGAATCATTTTCTTGTTAGAATGGTATATAACAGTATTATGATTTATGCTAGAAAATGGTTTATGGGTTTCTTGTAAAATAATAGTAATGCATGTCCAAATGTCATTTTACATGGCAAAATAGTTACAAAATACACGGAATGATCCTCATTTGAATGTTTGATGTCAGAATGGCTATACACAACCGCAAAATATGTCAAGTTAAATGACTTTTTAATCTTTTATTTAATCTTTTATATATCTGTGATTGAGTCATGATTCTTTTCTGGCTGAATATTAGTCTTTTTGACATTGAAGCTTTGAATGGAGAATATTTCCACAATCAGTGTTATTAAATTTGTTCAAGATGCCATTTTCGAAAGGTACATGCCCTTTATTTTTCGCTTATTTATTTTTCTAAATTTAGTTGGAAGTTAATTAATTTCTGTTACACAGAATATATGATGTATATATTTACAAATAAAACAGCTTATGACATATTATTAATTACCGCATGCATTGACTTCTTATTAAGCTACTTTTAAACCCCGTGGATTATTTAGCCAATGTGTCAGCGTTACCAAAAAATATAAAAATCAAAAGCTACTCTTAAAAACTGGCATAGATTCTGAAAAGCAAAGAAAAATAGTAATCTTAATTCAACGATGTAGTAATATATATATTCACATTGTGTTCTTGCAAATTTTTATTACAAATTGATAATTTTTATCTTGGAATCATTTTATTGTTAGAATGATATATAACAGTATATTATGATTTATGCTAGAAAATGGTTTATGGGTTTCTTGTAAAATAATAGTAATGCATGTCCAAATTGTTAAAAGTTTTGTCACCATGATGGTATCTAATGTTGAAGTGCAAGTTTTTAAGTTTATTTAATTATTCCTATAAGAGGATAAGCGAATTTAAGAATTTGGTATATTTTTTAACACAAAATATTAAAAAGAATTGTTATGAAAATAAAAGGAAGAGGAGAAGAAAGGTGGTGTTTAATAATGTGCAAGTAAATATTGGGGGGTCATTATAAATGCATACATTATACAATGAGGTTAAATTTGAATATATTTTTGAGTTGTACCACTCCTCTAATAGCCCAAGCACCACACTTATGGTGCTCTATACTTACAAGTTACAACTCTTATCTTGTTTGCCATTAATATATGGACTTTTTAAGGTTTAATATAAAGGTATAATATGCATGTACATATATTTCAAGAAAGTCCTTATATTAATGTCAACTTACAGTTGAAGGTAATATTACATTTATGTATTTTTTTAAGACTATTTTAGTGCAATTATCTTTTACGAACTTTGTGCAAGTTTGACCCGAGACTGTTATGAACTGCCCTTTTGATCCATGGCTGTTACCCAAACCCGACTGTTATGGAGGCCAGGGGTACGGAGCGTTTTTCAGATCAATCCTGTTCCAAATAAAATAGAAACTGATGTAATGGGTGGTAAGGCTTCAGACAATGAAGCCTCATTTTCTCCCCAGAAAAATTCAGGGTTCTTATCAATTTGCAGGATGAAGTTTTACACTCATGATGATTAGGATAAAAAGGTATGAAACCAAGGAGGTTAAGGGTAAATGCTATTCAAGATATGAAGGCAAGATTAAAGATATGAAAATAAGTATCAAAGATATGACAATCTAAGTATCAACAGAGAATAAGTTCAAAATGAGACTACAGATGAAAATGATGTTCATAATTAAGTATCAACAGAGAATGTACTTACGAATAGATCTATTTTGACGGATCCAAACTAAATGTGACCTATTATCCAACCAACAAAACTAGTTACAAATAGCATCTTGCTGTTGCATCGGAAAAAAAAAATGTTGACTAATCTCGCTAACATTGAACTTGGTAAAATGAAATGATTGAATAATTGAAAAATGAATTAAGTTCAAAATGATAACTGCGGATGATTCGCTGCTGGAGAAGGCAAACATCGCCAATTTGCAGGAGAAGATAATGATGACTAACGTAGTCGCCAACGTGCAGGAATAGGCAAATGGATTGTGCTTGCGCCTTTCAGAATTGAGGGAACTCCAGCACGTAAACAAACAATCATACGGAATCCTTTGTTTCTCAAACTAACAATGGTTGCGGCCAGTTCTCGTTTGTTGTAAATATTATCATGTTGATGGAGGAAGGTTCGATGAGCACATGTCCAAAGATCTGCGATCATCTTGTTAACCAAGTGACGCTCTTTGAAGCCTGAATTTGTAGAGAAATATCTAACTCCTTCGGCACACAATCCCCCCCACCCATTCCCCCACCCCCCCCCCCCCCCCCCAAATATCCCTCATTCCCTTCACACCCCCCACCCCCCCCCCTCCCCCCCCAATCCCCCCCATCCCCCTCCCCCCCCTCCCAAAAAATCACCCCCCCCCCCCCCCCCTCCCACCCCCCATCATCCCTCCCCCCCCCCCTCCCCCCCATTCCCCCACTCCCCCCTCCCCCCCCCCACTCCCCCCCCCCAAATTTCCCTCATCCCCCCCCCTTTCCCCCTCCCCCAAATAAAATCTTCCATAAAAAAAAAAAAAAATCATCCCCCCCCCCCCTCCCCCCCCCCCCCCTCCCCCCCACCCCCCTCCCCCCCCCCCCCTCCTCCCCCCCCCTTTCCCCCCTCTGCCCCTCAAAAAAATCCCCTTCCCCTCCCCCAAAAAATCCTCCCCATCCCCCCCACTCTTTCCCCCTCCCCCTCCCCCCCCCCCCCCCCCTCCCCCCTCCCCCCCCCCCCCAACCAACAAAACTACTTGTTACAAATAGCATCTTGCTGTTGCATCGAAACATAAAAATGTTGACTAATCTCGCTAACATTGAACTTGGTAAAATGAAATGATTGAATAATTGAAAAATGAATTAAGTTCAAAATGATAACTGCGGATGATTCGCTGCTGGAGAAGGCAAACATCGCCAATTTGCAGGAGAAGATAATGATGACTAACGTAGTCGCCAACGTGCAGGAATGGGCAAATGAATTGTGCTTTTCAGAATTGAGGGAACTCCAGCACGTAAACAAACAATCATACGGAATCCTTTGTTTCTCAAACTAACAATGGTTGCGGCCAGTCTCTCGTTTGTTGTAAATATTATCATGTTGCTGGGGGAATGTCGAAACCAGTTTTACCCCATATTTTGCAAGTACATTTTTGTGTAGCTATGGCATATCAGGAGACAGAATATGATGGTAGCCACATTCTTATTGTGTGGGACATAGAAAATCAAGCCCCATCTAATTTTCTTGAAGAAGCTGATAGCTTACTCATGGCCGTCGAAAGAAAATTTCCTGGGATTGTAGTTCACATTAAAGCATATGGAAACCCTGAGGTTTTAGGCATGACTCGAAGGCGAAACTGCTTTCAATCAGGATCATATTTGGTTGACATTCCATGACAAATTGATGGGGAATTTCGAAACGAGGTTAACTATGATAGAATTATAAATGCTGACCGGGTAATAATGAACGAGATGCTATCTTGGGCAATGTCTCACCCACCTCCAGCCTTCATTCTTCTGATCTCAAGTGATGGAGATTTCACCTGTTCCATGATTGCTTTAAAAAATTTAGGATATACTACCATGTTGGCTTATGATCCAGATTCTGTTTATGATTTGCTAAGACAGGAAGTGAACTACAGCTTTGAAATGAGAGTTATCGTTTGGGACAGTCGGTTACTGGAATCGTTGCGGAAAATCTGGCATGAACAACGTTGTTTACCAGACACCAATAGAAAGAGAAAACACCCTATTTTGGGATATGGACAGTATTCCATTACCACCGAAAATCCGGTGTGGTAATGGAATACTGTCCATATCCCAAAATAGGGTGTTTTCTCTTTCTATTGGTGTCTGGTAAACAACGTTGTTCAGGGTCAGATTTTCCGCAACGATTCCAGTCGGTTTACTGTCCCAAACGATATCTCTCATTTCAAAGCTGTAGTTCACTTCCTGTCTTAGCAAGCAAATCATAAACAGAATCTGGATGATAAGCCAACATGGTAGTATATCCAAAAAATTTTAAAGCAATCATGGAATAGGTGAAATGTCCCATCACTTGAGATCAGAAGAATAGAAGAATGAAGGCTGGAGGTGGGTGAGACATTGCAAGATAGCATCTCGTTCAGTATTACCTGAGTCAGCATATTTTATAATTCTATCTTAGTTAACCTAGTTTCGAATTCCCATCTGGATTGTCAACCAAATAGGATTCCTGATGAAGCTGTTTCGCCTTCGTAGTCATGCCTAAAACCTCAGGGTTTCCATATGCTTTAATGTGAACTACAATCCCAGGAAATTTTCTTTCGACGGCCATGAGTAAGCTATCAGCTTCTTTAAGAAAATTAGATGGGTGTTTGATTTGTCTAATGTCCACACTATAAGAATGTGGCTACCCATCCCCTACTGATATGCCATAGCTACACAAAAATGTACTTGCAAAATTATATATACAAAAACTAACAATCTCAAAATAATGCAGCAAAACAGCATATGTAAACAACATATGAACGCATATAAAACAGCATTTCCAAACCACATTTCAATAGCAAAACAACCACACAGTTTCAATAACAGTACTTTTTGTGACAATTACAATATCCAAACCACATTTCAATAGCAAAACAACCAAGATGTAACAGTTTCAATAGGAGTACTTATTGTGACACAATTACAGCAATATCCATACCACATTTCAATAGCAGAATATAACAACAATACCCAAACCACATTGTAGTAAGAACTAACAGTCCAACACCCCTTTAATGGACAGCAAAACAGCAGCCCAAAAAACAGTCGAACGCCCCTTTAATGACAGAAAAAGGGCAGCCCAAAAACAGTTTCACTACCAGCACATGAAGGCAATAGAACAACTAAAAAAAACTTATGTTGTTAAATGACCAAAAAGACCAAAATCTCTACCGCCAACATACAAATATTTATTTTTTAGTTTAAACAACCAAAAAACAGTTTCAATAACAGTCGAACACCCCTTTAATGACTGCAAAACAGCAGCCCAAAAACAGTTTCACTAGCAGCATATGAAGGCAATAGAACAGCTAAAAAAAACCATTTTACATTGTAGCAAAAGATGAAACAGTAATAGCATCCCAAAAACAGTTTCAATAGCAGATACAAGAACTAAAAAAACAGAATGTGACATAATTACAGCAATACACTTCGAAGTACATAAGCTAAAACATGACCAACAAAAAAACATCTACAATATCACATTGAGCTAGGTTGTACTAATCATTCGTTAGAAATGGAATTTAATAGAGACATGTTGTAAAGATTTTATAGACATAAATAAATATTAGTTAATTGATGAGAATAAACAAGAATTGAAAATGGATGTACCTGATGGAAAAGGAATGGGATGGAGGCGTAGTGTACTCGAGGCTGTTTATAAAGAGAACATATGAACGTTAGGTTAGGTAAATATGGGGTAAAATTGTAATTTGGTTATATAAGCCCAAACCTTCACAAAAAAGCCACACTTTTGTGGCTTATCAAAAGACCCACATATAAGCTCATAAGCTCACTTACATATGCTTAGCCAAACACTTAATTTGGGCTTATATGTGTTATATAAGCTGAAAAGCTAAGATAAGTCAAAAAATTGAGCTTATGAAAGAAAAGCCGGAAACTAAATAAGCCATGAGCCGGCTATATAAGCCGAAACAGACACCCCTTAAAAAAATCACTAATCTCCTACAACCTTATGAAAGAACAACCTTAAAACCAAAAGTGATTTTTAATTAAAAAAGTCAGCTTATGGCTTATTTGGTTTTGGGCTTATATAGTCAGCTTATGGCTTATTCGGCTTATATAGTCAGCTTATGGCTTATTTGGTTTTGGGCTTATGTTATATAAGCTCACTTTTTGTAGCTTATTTTGAAACTTTTCAGATTATATAAGTTTATTAAGTCATGATGCACTTATGTAAGCCGAAAAGTTTAAGATAAGTAAAAAAAAGTAAGCTTATGAAAGATAAGCCGGAAACTAAATAAGCCATGAGCCGGCTATATAAGCCGAAACAGACACCCCTTGCTAATTAGGTAACTACCAGATAACCATAATAACAACCTTAAACAAACATTCAGACAGCCATTGACATCACAATCTTAAAAATTTAAACAAATCACTAACTAACAACCTTAAAGGGAAAAAAAGTACCTGGGTTTGAGCAAGAGCAAATGAGAACGGTCGGCTAGAAAGTGAAAATATGAAAATTATGAGATGTTTTTATCAATGACCTAACCCTAAATCAATCTAACGGGGTAAGTTTTTTGAGAAATGGGCCTTGAGCCTTTTATGGGCCTGTTTGTGAGTTGTTGCATCTTTGTAAATTTTTGAATGGGCCCAACTTTTTACTATAAGAGGGCAGGGGAATTGATCGGTTTGGTTATCGGGTTGTTTGGTTAATTATTATTTTTAAACCCGAAACAGAACTGAAAACCGAATTTTAATTCGGGTCGGTTTTCGGATGGTCAAATTACACCATTCATTTTTTTCTTAAAATAATTACATAGATAATTAGCATAAAAAAAGTTAACATAAAAAGTGTTTTCTTATATTATGATAATATTCCAATAATATTTTTATATATAATATAGTGTGAGGTTTTTTCAGAATCAAATAAATGTACAGAACTGGGAGAACTAATCTAAGCCTTTAGATTATTATATCAATGGGTGAGATGATTTGTGCCATTTGTGTCATTAGAAGAAAGATAAGGAAAGTTTTTGTAAATGAATGGTGGGTAGTATAGGAATTTTATATATTGTAACTCCCGTCCCATAACCTCCACCATAAAAATGGATCTGAGAATATGTTCATTTTTTTCCTTTAATACTCCTAAGTAACCTAGCCTCCAACATCAATTAATTTTTCTCAAAACCATTCTCAGATCACCATACACATCGATTCTATATGTATTTTTTAATCACTTAATCAAATTCTCATAAATTCGTATGGGTAAATGAGGTGTGATGGGTTTCAATAAACATCTACAAGATCTCATTCATCGATTAGGATCTTCGGTATCAACAGACATAGACCCGCTGATCATGAACATTTAGGGTTTTCATGATTGGCAACGTAAAAAATGTAACCGGTTTTGAATTACAGCGAGCATTTATTGTTGAATTCGGTCGCTAATAATGTAAGTGTTAATTTAGTTTGTTCTTGGTATTAAATCTGCTAATAATGTAGTAAGTGTTTATTCAGAGTGCCGGTTATTCAACGCAATTTTTACCCTTACCTGTTAAGGATTGTTTGGGAGATGAAGTATGGGAGGGTGAGAAACATAAGTATTGGCAGTTAGGTATGTATCATCTTAATGACATATGTCTGATGTTAGAGTTATTGAATATTTGAATATATGTTGCCTATTGTGTCTACCACTATAGTTTTTACCTATCCATGAGTGTATGTGTATGGATTTAAACTAAGTTTAACTATACATGCACATTGTTCAAGACTATGTGTACCTACTGAATTACGACAATGAAAATACATATGCATGGTTCAAGACTACGTGTACTTAGCGAACTAAAACGTTGAAAATACATGTGCATGGTTCAATATTATGCGTACCTAGTGGACAAAGACAACGAAAATATATGTGCATAACTTAAGTTTCAAATAAATGTTGTATAAAATGATGGTTGCACATGTATACGGTACTAGTAATATTTTTATGGCTGCACTAGTAATATTTTTATCACCTAACAATCGTCTAAATTAAGAGGAACATAAGTCATGTTTTTATATTTGATTCCATGATTAAATTTGGTTTTACGTTCAATTGAATTATTTTGTTGAAAGAAAACAAAAGTGGATCTAATATTTTTTATGGATGATTGTAGATATGGAGATTTCTTTAGTGTCTATGTGGTTTTCTTTTTCTTACTATAATCTTTTTGTGACGTTTGCATACATGTGGTTCTAATTTAATTTGTTCAGTATATATTTTAATTATATCATATTTTTGTAGGTATTTTGAAAAGTAGATGATCATGATTATTCGAAGAAAATGATCAAGATTATGCACATGTACAATCGTTGCACCTATTATTTATGCATAACCCTTGAAATATGTTGACGACACAAGTTCACAAGACATAATTCCGAGCTAGTGAGGAATATTATGCATGCACACTGGTGTTCACTTGTATAGACACTAAAGAATTTCTTTAAGTTTTCTAGGATTTTGTATTAAAATATGGTTACATTCGGTATAAGACTATGAGGATTATCATGTTGTCTACTTACACATCAATATGATTTTTTTGTGGTTAGGTTGTTCTATATAACTTTTGATGTTTAGAATGATTGTTAACGTTTTGCGCATATGCGTAGTTACATACAATAGCTATTTGCAAACATGGAGATAAAAACATTTTTTATTTATAAATTAGGTCCATTTGTTCTAAGACCGGACTTGAACACATTAATTTCATGTATGAAAAAGGATTTACGTCAATTAGAATAAAAACTAACCAAAAATGACGTTGAGAAAAAACATTGACGCAAGTCATCTAATTAAGATAACCAATACAACGTTTTATAGCATATGCATGTGTGCACACCATGGTTTTTAGAAACACCCAAAGGTTTGAATTTTGATGTATTCGTGTAAGTAAACACAAATATCTTTTTAGCAACTATGCATATGTGTAATATGAATATATCATGATTTAAAAAGAGAAGAAAATCGTATTTAAAATATGACAAGCTGCCAAAAATGAATTAATTAAATGATTGGTCCAGATTGGTTCTCGCACTTCTGTACATATATTTGGTTCTGAAAAAAACCATATATATATATATATATATATATAATTAACAAAAAAAAAATAAAGATATATATAATAAATAATATATATATATCTTATTATATATAGGCTCCGTTCCGTAAGAATGGTTTTTTATTATTGGAATATTGAGAAATCTACGTTTGAGCAAATTAATTCATATTTTTTGATTTGATTCACAAGTAAACATCATTTAATAGTGATACAACGTTATAAATTACAAATTTGATTCACAAATCATTGCTAAAATCGAGTTATGGTAATGATTCCTTAAATTTATATAGAAGATTCGGTATTTTACTTGTATTGCAAAAACGAGATATTTTTTTACATTGATTCGAATTTTTTTTTACACATTTTGAATATAATCACATAAAAAATGAGTTTTTTAACTCTTGAAAAAACTTGAATCAAAGTTAAAAATCTATCATTTTTGAAAACCTTCTCAATCTTCTCAATCAATCCGGATTATATATATATATATATATATATAGGCTCCGGTTCCATTGAGAAGGTTTTTATTTTAAGAAGATTAAGAAATCATCGTTTAAGCAAATCGATTCATATTTTTTGATTTGATTCACAAGTAAATATCATTTAATAGTGAATCAAATCTATAAATCACAAATTTGATTCACAAATCAATGTTAAAATTGAGTTATGGTAATGATTCTTTAAATTTATATAGAAGATTCAATATTTTACTTATATTGCAAAAACGAGAGATTTTTTTAACATTGATTCGAATTTTTTTACACATTTTGAATTATAATCACATTAAAATGAGTTTTACGCTTGAAAAACTTGAATCAAAGTTAAAAATCTATCATTTTTGAAAACCTTCTCAATCTTCTCAAAATAAAAACCTTCTCAATCGATCCGGATTCTATACACACACACACACACACACACACACACACATATATATATATATATATATATATATATATATACTAGTTACATAACCCGCCCAACGGGCGGGTTTGTTTCGTGTTTTTTTTTGTTCGTTTAAGTGTGGAACTGTCGGATTTTTAACACAGCGTGATGGAATTTTTTAAAATTGTTAAAGGGTTTGAGAGTATATGTTGTTTTGTTGAAATCCATATGAACTGTTTAATAATGGTACGGGGCTTAGTTACATAACCCGCCCGACAGACGGGTTTACATATATGGGGGATCCACAAAATTCAAATGTGAATAAAGTCCCTAGTTAATGGGATACCCAAAGGAAAAAGTGACCATAAGGGTGGTATTATCGTCCATATATTCATGTATTACTTTTGTACATCCTTGTTTATATTTACTATTAACTTGAGCATATTGGGAATATATGCAGTAATTATCTATAGAGCTTTTCTAAATGAAACCATATATCAGAACTTGACATTGAGATCTAATAACAAAACTTGATAAATTTTAATGGATTCTGGATACTGACTTCCAACATAGAGTCGAAGAAAGAAGAAAAATACAATTGATGTTCATTATAAGAAGGTAAAGGAGAATAGATATCCCCAGAAGATAAAAACATAATGTATAATACCTCGTTATAAAGGTTGAAGAGATATAATGGATTTTTGAGATCATATATTTTTGCATGAGAAGAAGATTCATATTCTTGCATTCATAATTATCACCTTTTTGGACAGGGGTCCCGAGAGTGCCAGCACCACAGCTGCGAAGTTGAGTAAAAAAGCTTAGCAAATTTTAACAAAAAAATGTGAAAAAAAGAAAATGTTAAACAGATAACTGTTGAGAGCAAAAGGAAAATGGTTAGATTAAGCTCGACGCGTATAGCACATATGACGGACTGGATTTCTTCCATATAAGAGCATTACCTTTACTACTTGTATTTGTGATAAAACCAAAAATGACAGTGATTTAATAGCATAAAAGTGCATCAGTGGTAAAAATATCCATTTACATAGTTGTTTCCCAAAGAAACAACTTGTTATTTAAAAAGGTATGCTTAACACTATAATAATAAACCAATCTATCTCACTGATCCCAATTTCAATTTCGGACATATAATGTGGGTGATGTGGATCACATTCTTTATTAGCAGCAAAGAAAGGACATTGGCGACTTCTGCATTGGCTTTTCGTGCAATTGCACTATTGTTCTTACTGCAATAAGTTACACACGGATACATCATATATACCTTATTACTCTCATTATCGCAGCCATCATCTAGAGAGATTCTCAATTTGGAAGGGTTGGAAACAGTCCCGAGATTAACTCGGCGAGGCCACGTGCATCTGAGTCACAAGGCTCGCCCTGCCCAGGTAACCTGAAGAGGGAAAACCTCATCCGTTTTACTTGATAAAAGTTGCTGCTAGCCTTAGAGCTACAAACCTATGGTTACTCCAACGCATTTAAGCCTTTAGCTAGATGTAGCAAAGTAGGCGAATCATGTAACGAATCATAACAGGTTTAAGTTAAAACATATTGTTTTCTTTGTCCTATTTTTTAGTATAGCTACATTAATTGGTTTGGAGGTATTTGGGATTGCATATTTAAGTGATTTCTGCTTACTTCGTCGTCTTCCAACAATAAGCATCTAAAGCATTAAGTGCTTGGATGTAACCTACTTGCTTTAGAGCAAATACACACTTAAGCAAGTTGGTACCTGCTTATCTTCACGCTGGTATGGAGTATATAATAAGTTATCCAAGAAAATATTATTACAGTACTCATATTATCTTAGAATGGTTGTATGGGTTTTAAATAGGCTTTGGGTGTTTGACCTATTCAGCATGTTAGTCTTTAATCTAATTGATTATATTCGACCCATTTGATATCAAAAGAAAATTCAAAAATCGATATGTTTGTATTCTTATGGGTTACAACTGCCACTTATAACTTTAACCAAACAAAACACATATGTTTCCTACATCAGGAAATTTCCATCAAATAACCACATCTATGAATCAGAGATACTCACCCATAGACATCTACAATCTCTTGAAAAGCAGACGTGAACTTGTTTGTACAGAAATATGTAGGTGGTGATTCCTTGGCATTTTGAATCTTAAATATAGGTTCTACCTGTGAGTTACTTTCAATTGTTGCCCGCTGCAAAGCATTCTGGATCTGCAAAAGGTGCATCAGAATATCAATTAACAGTCTATCAAAGGTCTATATATCATAATTTGGATATTCATTATAGAAAACAAGCCATATCATACCTGAGTTAGTGAGTTGTAGCAAAAACCGAACACCAGCCTTTTGCCACGAGACACTTATTTGTCACATCAGAAACTGAGAGTATTTAAAGTGTGATAAATGGATTATTCTTTCTTGACCTTCATAGTTGAAATAAAAGTTGAGAAGAAAGAATTTCTAGTGATAAAGAAGGTTTATAAACACTTGGCGCTCCCCAAAATAGTAGAGGTGACAATTTTAAGTCGTTAACTTAAAAATGGGTCTATTTGGGTTGTGTTTGGTCTCAAATGGGTTGAAAGTACCCTTTTTGCACACAACCCACTAAATCGTTATTTTTCAGAGAGTTGTATTTAATTACAAAGCACGATAACTATTTATGAATTGTTTTCATAAGATTGAATATTGATAAAAGAATGTTTGCAGCCCAACCCGACCATCTTGTCACCACTACCAAAAAAGGACACTGAAAGTGGGGAACTAATAGATCAGCAAAACTTACCAAATTGTTCCAGTGTTCAAACTGATTAGCAATAGACTGTACAACACTGCTCCAGTGCAACGTTCCGACATCAATAGTAGTTTTAGCTGTGAAAGTTTGCCAGATACCTAAAAGTTGAAATTTTGGATTTTTAGACATGACCACGACTTTGATTTACAACTTTGAGGTATAATCTCTAAACTAAAAGCTTCTACTCACACTCAAACTCATAGTCTGATAGAATCAACTCCTGGTAACCATTTATAAGGTTTAACTATTTCTAATCACACCCTTGTTATTAGACAATAAACATCAACGCGAGAAAGGTGGGTATTTAAATAGTATTTGACCCTATCTCCCATAAATATACCACATGTATTATATTTCTGATTATACCATCTGAACATGCAATGACATACGCATTGTACTGACAAAAAATTTAAGATATTCTTCATATCTGATCGAGGAGTGTTTAAAGTGTTTTTAAATGCTATAAAATATTTTTTTGGTATCTTATTGGAGTATATAAATGATTAAACAGACAAATAAAAAAATTTAAGTAAACCAGAGCTATACAAATCATGACACAACTTCATGAGACCATCAACTATGTATGATTAGCAAATTCAAAAGAAACAAAGTCATTAAAAGCTTCTTGGTATGCACGTACCTCTGTAATCATTTGGTATTGTTTCTCTATGTCATCTGTAAAGGGATGACGATTTGCTCGAAATGCATCACATATCTTTAAAACCTTGTTTTTTGCCCTTTCTCCAGAATAAAAGACAAAGAATACATTTTTCTCTACCTGTATAAAAGAAAAATGCAGATATGGTTTAAAAAATAATGTCTGTATGAATGTCAGCAAAATAAAATCGTAAAGTTTATGGTTAATGCATCATATAACCTTATTAATCATTTTTATTAAAAAAAGGTTAGCTTATTAATGTATTAACAACTTTTGTATTCATAATTAACACATTCATTATCTATATAAGGTTTTTGCTAAGAAAAGAAACTATTTGCAGGTCAAGCAACCTGACCCGTCCGTTTCAACCCAACCTTGTTTTAACCCATTCAAAAATTCGCATGACCTGCCTATAATTCCACCTTTAGTGACATGCGAATAGGCATTACCTGAAGCAACAATGAAGATGCAAAGATCATGCAAAAAAACATTACCCGACTTGTGTCTCTGAAGAAGCAAAGATTCCAGTAAATAAAATTGCACCAGTATCATTCCAGGAAATAAAAATTCACAACTTATATGCAAAGATAATGCAAAAAACACAATACCCGGCTTATGTATCTCTAAAACTCTATTAGTGCATGCTCGACCAAAAACAACAATGTCAATAAGAGGATTTGCACCATGAACGAAATCACGTGTTGGCTCTGTAGAACCAAATATTCCAAGAAATAAAATTGTTAGTATAGATAGTGATTTAACAAATGATTTCATCAATTATGCATGTGTTCGTAATTATTTCATGACCACAATCTGGAAATCAAGTGTTCTGAATGTAGGTGTTTGTATTCTATCTCTTTTAGTGATTAAGTAACGTCATGTATTTGCTAGATAAATGGCAATCATACACCAAAAAGATCTGTAGGTCATTCGACAAGTGAAAATGGAAGCCACTAACAAAGAGCTATTGCTTTCAGCTGATAAGTAAAAAACTGTAAACATGGTATATCAGTTTCTACCTCAACTGCAACGTCCAATGTCAAAGAACATGAACATGTGCGCCAAGTGTAGGAGCAATAAGTCCTGCTCTTTCCTGAGCCTTATGATCAAATACCTTTAACTCGATAATCCTCAGCCTATACCAGTCATGAAACTTGAATCAGGACAGTAATTCAATCTCTAAGCACTTGTAAGACAAAAAAGGACTCACTTTCAGATGGAAGAATTGTTCTACCAGTCATGAAACTTGAATCAGAATAGTAATTCAACTTCGTGTAACTGATGATCAAATTTAATAGAATTATTCAGAAATATATAACATTACAGTCAATTATTTCCAAGTCAATAATCCATACTTATTAAATCAACTCATGTAATGCAATACCTAAAGATAGCATCTATGAATAGCAAACAACACATCCCTAGTTCCCTTCTAATATGTTATTCAGGATGCCATCAAGCACCAAATATAACATGCTCTAGAGGAGTGATTATAACATCTTCAATTGACTTCAAGCGACTCATGGTTATTAAATAAACTTTAGAATAATGACGAAGCATAAGTATAAATAAAACAATAATCAGAACATTGATGTGTAAATATAACCACAAATACCTGCATATTATTAAGGTTCTGTAGAATTTGATTAACACATCTGGCATAATTACCACAAGATTTCCCCTTTGGCGTAGGAAAGAGAGATGCCTGAAGATAAACATAGTATAAAAAGTTAAAATAATATACGTCTTTACAATTAAAGTATTCAGGAAAAAAAGTGCCACATGTTATAAACCTGTAATGACAAATGAGAAGCCCAGGCTAATTCCAGCTTCAACGCAATTTCAGAATCCTCCCGCAGAACATCATCTTCTGAATCCAAGTCGATCCACCAGCTAATTTTGCCTGAGATGATGTGGAATCCATTAAAAAAAGTGACTAATAAATCTTTTAATCAGTATGGAATAAACAATGGTGTAAGGTTATACCAACAACATGACTACTCCATTGTGATGGAGTTAAAACCAAGTCTGATCCGATAAAAGGAAGCGTGAAGTGATTTAAAGTTGCATGCATATACAGAATTAGGGTTTATAATGAATTCTAGATATGGATACGTATAAATCCCTAAATTATAGATGAAGGCCTTTTAATGTTTTCGGTTGAATATGTATAAGGGAATACAATAGTGTATCACAAATTATTGGTTGGTCCACTGGTTGAGCACTTTGTTTCTGGATAAACAGACACAAGTTCAAACCTTGTCATGCCTAATATTTTTATAAAAAAACCCGAAAATCCGTGTCATGTGTGTGCCATGTCATCATTGAGGTGGCGTACAGTCACTAAATCATATTTATACAGTCATAATTAGCCTCATATATATGTTATAGATATATATATATATATATATATATATATATATATATATATATATATATATATATATATATATAGGGAAGGGGTCAAGTGAGAAGAAAAAATATAATATAAAAATAAGAAGGATTTTCTACCACACATTTTAAAATAGAATGGAGCATTTTAAGGGGAGATCATGCATTTTTATAGGTGAATCTGTAATGTGTGGTTTGTGGATTTCTTCATATACATTCTCATTATAAGTTTCTTCTCATTTGATCCTTACTCTCTATATATATATATATATATATATATATATATATATATATATAATATATAATATAAGGATCCAGTGAGAAGTAAATTTAAAATAAAAAGTGTGAGAAGTGACTTAAACCACTCATTTGATATTCAACGACTTGCATTATGATCCATTTTATTCATTAGATGCACCATTAAGTTTCGAAAGATAATTTGGGTGTGTAATGGTGCAAATTGAATTTCAATATTTCGGGCATGCAGAGGAACAAAAAAGAAAGAAATCATAAATGCTTCTATGCATCTAAATAAAAGGCTAGAAACATATACGATGCATTATTAATGCATATATGATTATAGAGATGCAATCTAATTTAAAGTCGATGCATCTCGGATATGCGGTATAGTTACTTCTATCCTTCTTATTTAAGAAAACTTCTTATTTGTGATCTCACACTTCTTATTCTTCTCATTATAGTTTTTCTTCTCATCGGATCCCTACTATATATATATATATATATATAGGCTCCGGTTTCATTGAGAAGGTTTTTATTTTGAGAAGGTTTTCAAAAACGATAGATTTGTAACTTTGATTTAAGTTTTTCAAGCGTAAAACTCATTTTAATATGATTATAATTCAAATTGTGAAAAAAAAAAATTAATCAATGTTAAAAATCACTTGATTTTGCGATATAAGTACAATACTGAATCATCTGTACAAGTTTAATGAATCATTATCATAACTCGATTTTAACAATGATTTATGAATCAAATTTGTTATTTATAGATTCAGTTCACTATTAAATGATGTTTACTTGTGAATCAAATCAAAAAACATGAATCAATTTTGCTCAAACAAAGATTTCTCAATCTTCTCAAAATAAAAACCTTCTCGATGAAACAGGAGCCTATATATATATGTATTTATCTTTAGCTTTATATATAATAAAAGAAAATCTTTTTGAATGCCAAAAAAACTCTTTTATGACATCATATATTGACATCATATATACACCTCACTTTTCTATCCGAGATTTTCTATCATCTTCTTATCTATCTGTCATCTAAATATTCAAGAACTATGTAACCAAATCCATTCACCACTTTGATTATACAGAAGTTTCATTCACAAATTTCATACCATTACCCAAATCGATTCTAAACGAAATACTCCCATTACAATCATTTGATAATTTGTTAATTTCGTGAAGGTAGTAACATGATTTGTGGCTATTTATGCTTTATTGTTTCAGGTATGTTTTATTGTATTTGATTCTAATATGTTGTTATATATCTTCATATTTAATTTGTTATACCCTATCATATTGTAGGTATGTGATTAATGAGATTATAGTGTTATTTGATAAATGTTAATAAGTGAGTGATTTAATTGAATGTGTCTCAATCATATGTTGTTGAGAGATGTGTTCTATTTTTTAGTGCACACCAAGTGATTGTAAAAATGTCTCACTAAATCTAGCATTTTGTTTTAACAGGAAACTACTTATCTGTACAATGAGCTTTGTATTTCGAAGTTTAATGGTGTTGCTAATTTGGTACCAAAATATGCAAGGAAGTTCGATGATGATCTTTGTCGAGCTATTAATATATTCCTCAAGGTAGTTATCAGTTCAAGTTTCTTTTGAACAAATGGTTGATAATGATAGAAACTAAAAGGGTGGTTGGATTAGCTTATTTGAAACATGAATTTAAGATGTTAGCACTTTTTTATGAATAAACCAATCAGTCTTTAGATAATCTCGATTTGCACTCATTGATGTTTTGAATATGCAATAAGTTAGTCCAGACATCCCTTTTACTAAATCATAATATATTTTATTTTCTAGCATCATCTGAACTTAAATAAGCCACTAAGCTCATTTTTTGGGCTTATTGTGTTTTGAATCTTTACAAATACC
This sequence comes from Tanacetum coccineum, assembly GCA_026074375.1. Lineage (NCBI taxonomy): Eukaryota > Viridiplantae > Streptophyta > Magnoliopsida > Asterales > Asteraceae > Tanacetum > Tanacetum coccineum. Next base: position 47,859 of record BQNB010031098.1, read on the forward strand.
TTGTCATTTACTAATCATAATGTTATTTTTTTCTAGGCTCATCCGAACTTAGCTGAGATTGACCGAGAGAAAGATTGCAGCGCGATGGACCCATTCAAACTATCATACGAAGCAAGGGTTCACGCCTCTCAAAATAAAAGACTACCTACAAGTGGTAAAGACAAGAAGAACACACTCGATGCTTTAAGTATGAGGTCTCAAGTACAAGTGGACGTATCACTAGCTAAAAAAATCGAAGCTTTAAGATCATAGTTGTTGCAAATGAAAGCTTATATATCCGATATACAACACAAGAATAATCAGGTTGGATCCACTTCATTAAAAATAGGTAATGGAAAGAAAATTACTTTCTTATCGTCGATGTCTAAAATATTTGGAAAGTTGAATCCGTTTAAACATGGATCAAAGGATACTTCTATTATTGAAAATGATGTTGATCATGCGAAGGCTCGAAGGAGACGTTTCCCAATCTCTTAAACTCGAAAATCTTAGTATTTACATATTAGAACAAAAGTTGTTTGCATACAATTTAGGACAACAATCCTGTTAAGTAATCTTTCACCAATGAGTAAACATAGGTAAAAAATTTCCAACTCTTGAAATATTCTTTAGTACTCTATTTTGTTACTTAAAATATAAAAAAGGTCCATGTGATGTTGTAAATTTGAAGCTATTATTGTGTCATGTGTAGGTAATGTCATGCTGAATGCAAAGAATTTATTGATGTTTGCTTTTGCAACATTTGATGATGTGCTTTAGTTACGCGAACTGAGAACTATATTCGTTGAACGAAACGGGAATCCTGTTGAGCTTTATGTCAACCCTGCGGTACTTTCTTACATCAGGATTAATCTTTCATAATACCAAATGTAAGATCTCCTATATAATAGATGTCGTACTTATAGATAATTTTTAAGAACCTATTTAAAAATTGTAACAAATTGTCATATGAAAACTATAGGATTCTGCCAAAAGAGAGTTTGTTGAGGAGCTATTTACATACACTTACATATTTAATAAAACAGTGTACGCTTCTGTTAGATGAGCTATTGTTAAAGAAGGTTGTATGTGTTTCAAATAGTGTGCGACAACTTTTTTGTATCTAGAACTGATAAAAGAACTTGATAATCTTGGAGCAGGTGTAGCTTTTAATTACTTGGAATAAGCTCTATAGAAGTTTGAAGGTCCATTTTTACTTGGAGAAATCGGTAAGGTAAGTTTTTTTTTCTGTAAAAATGTCCATTTTGCTCTCTTGAATGGGTTGATTTAGGTTATAGTTTTATATTTAGTGGGTCAAGTGGATAAATAAAAATGTTAGCTAAAGAGGAAACGGGTTAAAAGTCTCAATTCTCAAAGATTGTAAATCTATTGCATACAGACTCCTAAATTGCTTTATTTAAAGATTACATTATATTTGTTATCTTTTTTACTCCTTCAATTACCACGTAATAAACTTCTACAAAATTGACAAAAGTTGTTAGTGGGTTAACACATAATGTTTTCTACAGCAAACGCACTCAAGCGATGACAAAAGTTTGTTGATGATCCCCTTATTGAGAAAACACCATAAAACAACCCTTCTTTCTCAAATTAAATCACGATCAAGAAAATCAGAACACCAAAAATGGGCCGAGTCTGACCGATTTTGACCAAAACGCCAAGTTCGGCCGATTTGCTGTAAATCGTGGCAGTGGACCACCCCCAAGCGATATATCACTGATATATCGGCTGCCATGGCCGATTTTTACACACTGCAATAAAGGGGTTGTTTGGTTGTTTTTAATGTCATAAT
>BQNB010031099.1:7965-54296 GCA_026074375.1 Tanacetum coccineum
TAAAAACTTAAGTAAACTAATAGACTGTTAGATAGTTGATAAGTGCAAAACAGGTTTAGGGTATAATGCAGTTCCACCTCCCTATACAGGAAACTTTATGCCTCCAAAACCTGATTTGTCATTCTCTAGTATAGAATGTTAATACAAATAATGTCTAAAAACGTTATTTATATTTTTCGACCTCTCGATGTTTTGATAATAACAAAATGTAAAAACGTTTATGATAAAAATAAACGTTTATAAATTACTAACCGTAAAATTCTATTTCTAAGATTAATCACTTAAGGTATGGATAAACAAATCATTAAACATGGTTAGTGATTCAGAAAATATTTTTCTTAAACCTTACATTTCTACAAAAAGTGTTTTTATAAAAATATAAAAACAAAATATTTATTTATAAAAGAAATGTATTATTAAAATAATAATTTTGAAATCAGATTTTCCCCCCTAAAATGGAAGGTTCTAAAACAGATAACATATTTCCTATAAAAAGACAAAAAGAGGAGCGTAGTCTACGTCGGCCCCCTTATATATTAGGGAGCGTCGGGACCGCCGCCAGCACAACGGCTCTTTTTGTCTCCTATAAATACTAGGCCATCCCATCTGAAAAACACAACCTCTTGCCATGAATTTTCTCAGATCTACTTTTCTCTCTTTTTTCTTTCTTTCTAAAACACATATCTTAATCACTAACATACGTTGATCTTGTTTCAAGTGATTAATTCTTTCTTCCTCTCTTCTTCTTCTAATCAAGTGCAAGAGAAGAACACTCGTATTCTTCTACATACGAACTGTTATTAAGTGATCTCCTTCTTCCTCCTCAAGATCACAAGTCTTTATTATATTAACTTTGTGTTGTTGTGTAAATTAGATTGTGTGTAGATCCAATTGTGTAAATTGTGTATTTTTGATTTGGATTGTCTGTCAATCTAAGAGTATATATCTTGTGAGTGTGTAAAGACTTAGTGAAGTCTTAGATTGGTTCTAGCTAAGATTAGGACTCGACATCTAGCTTAGTGTCAGAAAAGAAAGTAAGCGACGTGTAAACGGTTTTCTCCGCCTAAAGGGAGCTTGTTGACATAGTGAAATTTTGAGTGGAGTACTCAGGGAGTGGAGTAGGAACGGAGAGGTGCTTCGTAGCCGAACCACTATAAATCTTGGTGTCTTGGTTTGATCGTTTCTTTCTCTATCTCACTATATTGTTATTGTTTACTTAGTTCATTACATTAGATAGTTTAGTTGTGATTCATATTGTTGATTGATTGACATACAACTCGAATCAAAGCATTTTATAAGCAAAGTTTTAAAAAGGATAATTAACCGATAAACTATTTAACCCCTCGCCCCCTTCTAGTTTTCTACAATTGGTATCAGAGCCAATGTCACTCAAGATTTTTAAAATATTACTATATTTTAAAGCTTATGGATCGATCTATGGATTTCCGACAATATCTAGAAGGGGCAATACGTAGAAAGACGCACCACATTTTGAAAGTAATAGTATTAATTTATTGGAAAAAATGTAGAATTCGAGCATATGAAAATTAAAAGATTCTAGATCTTTGGCATTTTAATTTACCGATGGTGATTTTTCACACCTATTGTAACAAAAATCCAAAACCTAATTAATTAATGTTGTCCCCTTTTGAAAAACAAACCGATAACTCAAAAATAGACATGCAAAAACTAATGAAGCTAGAAAAATAGATTATTTACAATCTTACCAGAAAAGAATATGAAAGAATTTTCCATGTGTAATTACGGAAAAAAGAAATTTGGAAAACTTGTTAATCACCCCATCTAGGTAATAGGCAAGTCAAAGATAATAAGATCGACCTTTTGGTTTCAACAATATGGTACAATTCGTCATTTCAAGACGAATATATAAATAGTACTTTTTTGCTAGATTTAATACAATTAATAACTAGTCTTAAAGCTCTGATGAAGGTAATTCTAGCAAAAACTACTTAAGGAAGTTTCTTAGGCTCTACATCCTAAATGATAGCAAAGTCACGAGATCGAAGAGTCGAAAGACTTAACGTCACTATCGGTCTTGATGACTTGATCGGAACCTCAAAGTTTACAAGTGATCATCAAAAAGTTTTTTAAAATAGTTCGAAAGCCCAAAAAAAAGGATTTTTTTTATTAAAAGGAAATCTATTGCTTTAAAGGCTAAGTAAAGAATCTAGTGATGAAGAAGTGTTTTAACTACCGTATAAAAACGAAGAGTACGCCATGGCGGTAAGAGACTTCAAGAAGGTTCTTTAAAAAAAGAGGTAGATTTCGTAAAGACAACCAAAACGACAAAAAAGACGTTCCAAAAAGCCGAGTATGACAAACGATAAAAGTGATAGAAAATGCTTTAGATGCGGCGACCCGAATCATCTTATTGGAGAATTTCCAAAACCACCGAAAGACAAGAACCAAAGAGCTTTTGTCAGAGGCTCTTGGAGCGATAGCGGTGAAGAAGATGATGAGAAGGTCAAAAATGAAACATGTCTCGTAGCTCATGCATCAAGTGAGGTATGTTCTGAATCCTCCTACTTCAGTGATGAAAATTCATCAATTGATGGATATTAGCTTTATGACACTGAAATATGAATAAATTATGCAAAATGAGTTTAAGGAAGAAATCACGTACAGAACAAAAGGTAAAAAAGCTACTAGGAATAATTTAAAAATGAGCTTAGAGAATTAAAAGATAAATTGTCCACACTCGAGAAAAATAATGGAGTTGATTTCGATTGTGCAAAGTATCATACACTTAAAAATGAGAATGAAAAACTCAAAGAAGAATCTACTAGATTAAACAAATTTGAAAAGAGTATACATTGCTTAAATGAAATGTTAAGTAATCAAAAACCCTCCTTTGATAAATTAGGTTTAGTTTTAATTCATTTTTGAAGCATCATCTAATGAAACTAAGAAATAAAAATTTATAAAAAGCTCTCAAAAAAAGGCGTCTTCTGATGGAGGTCCCATAAATATGGGCGCCCCCCAAAATTGACCAGCAGCCCGCCAAAATAATTTATTGACCGTACCACCAGCAACACCAGGATCTGAAGAATTGTGTCCTTTTTAAAAATCCATTTTGGGTCCTAGACCAAAACGAACATAATTGTAAAACAAGCCAAATTCCCGTTGCTAGTGTCAATGAAGTTAAACAATTCTAGATAAGTCATTGTCAAAACTCAGAGTTTGATTTTACGAAACCCAATTAGATCAAAAACTCCACCTCCTAGAAGAGTCACAATAATTAATTCCCATCCTAAAACACCGCAACCAAAAAGACATGTTGGTCGACAAACCAACCCCGTGGATTTCCCGAAATCTTGGAACAACTTTCCACGTCACAGTTACATGCCATGGGAAAGTGTCCTTCCATTCTCAACATTCCAACCAATTGCATCAAATGCTAAGTGATGTTTTGACATTAACAACTCTGGACCATAATAAAATTAGGGACCAAATGTTGAGCTTATTGCCTTATATAAATAGATATGCCTTGGAGTCGACTTGGAAGACAGAATGGATCAAGATAGTGAATGTTCTAGTAACGTATGACGGAAACAAATGACGGTAACCGAAAGCTCTCTCTCCAACTTACAAGGCATACAAAGGAGGTGATGTCATTTTTTGTAGTAATCTTTGCGGTAAACATCATTGCAAAGGTAACGATTTTTAATGACTCCCCTCAAAATAGATGAAGTAGAACCATGTTGATCAACTTAGGATTTCACTTGCTAAGTATAGAACACAATATGTGAATAATAAGTGTAGAGTAACTTTCACTGTAACATGATAGGTAAAATCCACTAAGGACGTCGACATACAAAGACCCATAAGTAGAGTAATTAGGAAGAAGGCTAATATATGTTGATGAAGAATTCAGGAAATAAGCCAAAATGATAAAATAGGTATCTAGTCAACGATTGATGAAAACTCCACATGTGGCATTCGGGAAATTAGGTCACGCAAACATGCTCTCATTCATCGTTGGCTTTCTAAGGAATTAGTTAAAACCTGTCCCAAAGCTTAATTTGATCAATATTTTTGTGTGATGCCTTGCAAAATGGGAAAAACAAGCTCACGCTAGACACAAAGCAAAGATTAGTAGTCTCAAACGAATAAATCTTAGAACTACTCCATAATGGATCTCATTATCGGTCCATTCCGCCTACTTAGTTACGGAGGAAACCCGTTACACCCTAGTCATAGTAACTAGGTATACTTTGACTAGGATACCTTAGGCCCCCACAAAACCGAAGCTTTCGATCAATTCAAAATATTTAGTAGGAAAATTCAAAACCAATTAGGATGTTCAGTGTCAATAAGAATTGACCATAGTAGAGAATTTGATAATAAGGTGTAATTTGGAGATTTTTGTAATGCCAATGTTATTACACATAACTTCTCGGGCTGCACGCACTCTAAATCAGTGGCGTGGTTAAAGGAAAAAAAGACATTTTTTAGAGAAATGAGAAGAACTAGTTTATGAATGGCAATCGTTACCAACAAAATTTTGGTGTGCACCGAAGATACTATCAAAAAACATTTACTCACCGAATTCTTAGTTAGAAAGGCCAGTCTAAGAAAACACCAATGAGCTCTTGAGAGTAGAAACCAACTCTTTGACTATTTTAAAAGTGTATGAGAAGCAAGTGCTTCATTTGACTCCAAAGGACTACCTTATCAATTTGACCCAAAATCATACACGGTGGTCTTTTTATAGTGTTACTCCCAAAATAGTAAAGCTTACATCATCCTTAATAAACACACTAAGAAAATCGAAGAATCACTCAACGTGACATTCGATGAAACTCCTCCACCCTCTAAGACATCACCCTTGGTGGATGATGACTTAGATGAAGAAGAAGCCATTAGGGAAACCGAAAAGAAAAACCTAGAAAATGTTGTTGAGGATGAAACTTTAGAAATTGACGAAATAGTCAATATTAAGGAATCTAGACCGATCCTTTAGAAAACGTCATAGGAATCTTACCCAAAGACCTTAGTCTCAAGCCCAAAACCAAAGTAACTTCTTTTTTTTATATCAACTATAAAACCTAACAATGTGAATGAAGCTTTAAGAGATGAAAGTTGGATAGTCGCCATGCAAGAAGAATTAAATCAATTCATTGCTAACGACGTTTGGAAGTTAGTTCGACAACCTAAGAATATGACAATTATAGGAACTAAGTGGGTGTTTAGAAATAAGTTAGAAGATAACGGTGTTGTATTCCTCAGAAATAAGGCTAGGTTAGTTTGCTTAAGTGGCTACAACCTACAAGAGGGCTACATTATGAATAAACTTATTCTCCGGTTGGCTAGGACTTGACTCCATTAAATATTGTTAGCTTATCTTGTGCCTTAAGATTTTAAACTATTCAAATGGAGTAAAAAGTGCATTTCCTGAATGATTTATATCAATGTGAGGATACGTGGCACAACCTCCCGGATCAATTTGATTTCGAAAAGCCCGGTATCGATGTTTATAAATTAAAAGAAAGCTTTATATGGGTCTTAAACAAGCACCCCAAAGCTTAGGTATGAATAGATTAAAAGCTTTCCTTATTAAACATGAATAATAAAATAGTAATGGTAGAATAACACTCTTTTTATCTAAGAAGAAAAGTTCAAATCACATCAATGTTCCAAATATATATGTCGATGACATTATATTCAGTTCGACTTGTCAAGACATGTGTGATGAATTTGCCAAAATCATGCATGACAAGTTCGAGATGAGCATGATGGGTGAACTTAACTTCTTTCTTGGATTACAAATTAAACAAATGGAAGATGGTATATTCTTTAATCAATCTAAGTATATTAAATAAATGTGTAAGAAATTTGGTCTAGAAGATTCACACCAATGAAAACCCCCCATGACCCTCCGATACAAAACCTCACAAAGATGAAAAGTGTGAGTCGGTAAGATAGTACCAATATCAAGCATGAATAGGTATTTATAAATACTGTTTATCCCCACCCTTGAGGTTCGATCTTTAGTATATAAAGAGTTGTTACCATTGGAAGAATCCAAAATAACAAGATTTGAGACTTTTTGTGTAATATACCAAAGTGTATGCGGAAACTACATATGATACTCTAGGAGAATTATGCATGAAACAGTAACTACACTCACAAATATACATACCCACAATCACCGCTCCAATATATAATTAATTCGAGACTTCTCAAAGTACTGGGGTATTACACAACCTATGAAGCAATACAAAAATTCTCTAAGTGTATATCTTAAAGTTCTAACAATCACTACTCTAGGATCTCCTTTAATAGAAATACATGGACCCATTACCAAAATTATCTGCCTATTTATTAGAACAGTTACAATTCAAAGCTAAATATTCTGAAATGCTCTCCATACCTTCTTATCTATCATGATCATCAGCTTTGACCAATAAGCAGTACAAACATCATCAACTAGCAGTATTAAGTTAACCTTTGCAGTCATAACTTTGTGCTGAGCAGTACAAACCACTTGTGCTGGCATTACTTAACCTTTATACTGTTCGCCTGTATTAAGTCATAAGAGATTTATCCCCAACAATCCTCCCCTAAACTGTGATGTCCTTTAAAATCAAACAAGTTTCTTCTGATAAAATCTTCTATTACTGTTGATGAATCTTTCAAACACTTTTTGGTCATTTCCTGCACTTGAGCTCTATAATCTAAGGAGTTCAAAAGCTTGGAACTTTCAGTCTTACCTCTAATCTTTACTTACATCTTTGACAACATCTCTTGACTCAAGGGACACATCTTTTCTGTCAACATGTGGATTGCCAATCCCATTTTTCATCAACAAAAATATGAATACCACAGACATCACATAATCTCTAGTCAAAAGATTGTATTCATTTGGCTTTCCAAATCTCACATTCCTCATCAGCTCAAACAAGGTATGTTAAATCTCCCCAGAAGCATAAGATCAAAACCCTTCTGGTGCTGGAAGAACGGTATCTCTCTCCATAACTAACCTGAACCAATTTTTCTACATCCATTCGTCAAATCTTGAAGCATTTCATTAGTACCTTTATACTTCTTTGAGCTTCCATCACCCCTGAAAAACTTGATAGTACATGAAAGTCTCTGTCAACACAACTGTCTTCCAATCTACAATAGGAAACTTTGTTGATAAAGATTCAATCTCTATGGGAGCTTCTTCTCTTGGGACTATATCCAGAAATCTCTTGAGTTCATCTTTGTCAGCATCTTCTTCTAACTTTTGTCTTTTCCTTGTAGTTTTTCTAGGAATAGACTTTTTTCTCTTTGTTGCTGGTTCTTTGACAACTTCTTCCCTTTCCTTTTGTGCAACAGCCTCTTCTTCCACTATCTTTTCAGAAGACCTTTCTTTTTCAGGAGATGTTTTGACTTCTTACTTGCTTTCTCGCATCCCTAGGCACAAATTTTTTGATTAAAATCCCAAAGCATTCCAAAATTGGCCTTATTTCATTGTAAGACATCCCCTTGAAGTCAGTGATCTTAAAATTTCCCCTTCGGTTCTTCTAATACTTGACATGTTCCTTCCTAGCTAGTAATTGACTTATGCTTCATTTTGAGAGAAGATATCCTAAGGACTGAAGGATTCATTCCAGTCAATCTTCTTTGCAGACTCAGCATCCATCCATGGACTTTTTTCTTTTCTTCTATCTTCATCTTCCATTGTCTGCAATCTCCTGCATCTCTAAATGCAATTTGAGCCCCTTTGTTCCTCATAGCATCTGTTCGCCAATCCTAATTGCTTTAGCAAAACTTAGTCTTTCTTGCTCAATGCTCCTTCTAAAAGGATTTCTTCATGGCTCTTCATGCTTCATTATACCTTTATACCCATATCTTTCTTTTCTCTCTGCACTTCTTCATGAGTAGTACCGTTTCTCCGAGCAGTATTAATGTGTACTTCAGCAGTACTAACTGGAGGAAACTTCTTCACTAGGATATATTTCTTCTTGCCAGCAGTACTAATCTCACAAACTGAGCTTTCCCACTGCCCCATTGCTCATGGAATGACGATTCAGTTGAGTTATTCTTGTAGAAAAAGTTTCAGTTTCACAGTGCTTGCTTTTTCATGAACTCCTTCTTCATCTTTAAAAACTTCATTAAAAACTTCTCCCCTGTTTGGAAGAATCATCTTCAACACTTCAGTTATCTGAAAGAAAAAATCTAGAATGTCTCCTGCCTTCCCAACCTTTATATGAGCCTCCTAGTTTCTCGACACTTAGAATAAGCTAGTGTAAGCAGAACTGTAGGTTTTGCCTTTGTCCTTGGTCAAATCAGCCTCTAAAACTCCCGAACCCAGTCAGAAAGTGTGTTAATCAAATTCCATCATTCTCGTAGTTCAAACTCCCCTCATCCCCCAATCACTTCCATTAAGTGAAACAGCATGAGAGTGATCCATGGGTTAGAGGATGATTTTTCTGAGCCAAGGAGTTGGTGAAGGTTTGTAGGGGAAGGTTGAGTGTAGGTGGGGTATGAGGGATGGTTGAGTATTGTAGATTTCAGGTTGAAGGTGAGAAGATGAGGTGACGGGGAAGGTGAAGAAGTGTGGATCTAGAAGGTGAGTGTGAGAGTTCAGCAGCATCTAACAAAGTGGAAAACAGAGGAACCTCTGTCCGGAAAATCCCTTGGTGGATTCCACCCCCCCTCTACATGTTCAAACACCTTCATTGTAGAGATGGTACTAAATAGACTCTTGAGTGTTGTTGGAGCTTGTGGCTCTGCATGTTCCAAGCATAGTTGGATAAACCAAGTGAACATCAAAAACTTATGGGGGACTAGGAAATGTAGACACCATTAAGGTCCAAAGATCATCCTAGAGAAATTAAACCTTCTATTTGTAGCTAAACAAATGACCAATGCCGCTACAATATTTGCTACAAACTGCTCACACGCTGTTCTTCTTGGGGCTAAACAGTGAAGTATTAAATGAATAAGAAACCTCCATTTTGAGGTGAAAAAGCACCTTACTGAAAAGTAAAACTATCTGAATCAGTAACATAGCCGCATAAGTCCAGTTGAGGCAAATATCTCTGAAGTAGGAAGAGAGATAACGTCCGTCCTTGATCATCCCAACTTGAGTGTCTCCTATAGAACCTTCATGATGGAAAGCGATAGACCATCAACATTACAATAATCTTGACGAGCATTACATCAAGTTACAAAATCGCAGCAACCTACCAAAATTGTTTTATGAAAGAACACGCACGCTCCCTCCGTTCCTTAGTAAGTCATCAGCAAAATATGACTTCTATTTATGAAGTCAATGATCTGATGAAACCCTGCACTCCCTGGAGATTTTTCCAGATACGCAACCATATTGTTTAGGTCACCAAAATTCTAAGTTTGCCAAAATGAAATTGTGATTATCAAGTGGAATTGATCGTGTGAAAGAAGTAATAGGACCTAGAGAAAGTGAATTGCAATTTTGATAGAGAAAAAACCGAATAATATAAGATAGACCAAATTAAGAAGATTGCAAGGTATACGAGAAAGATCTAACTAATTTATAGTAGTTCACGAAAGTCCAATTGGTCAACGAGCTATACCCTAAGTTATTTGGCGGGAATATCTGACGGCTCTATCATTAATGTAAAATATTTGTTAGGCTCAAACAGGTACTAACGTCATCCAGCAGTATTAACTTTGGCCTAGGCTGTTTAACTTCTCCCCCAATCATGTCAGTACAAAGTCCAAAGATTTGAAGAGGACTAAAAGAAAACTTCACACAATCTCCTTTTCTGTTTTTAGGCTCACAATTCATCTCTAATCTTTTGCTCAAAACATTTCACTCTGTCTATTTTTCACAACAGCTCTCTTTTCTATTTTTTGAGCTCAACCCAATTCTCTTCTTTTGCTTTAGCTCACTAGTTCACACAAAGTTTATTTTTTTGGCAAACTACCAGCCATAACGATTTGATGAGTCCTTTACCAATAAGACCGTTTGCTTTGGACTAGCCATTGCTTTCATTAAAAAACATGGGAGCAATGATAACCATATATTTTGAGTAAACTACCACTATAAACGGATTGAAGAAGTCTTTTTACCAGTATCCCTTGCTCTGACTAGCCAATGCCATCATTGAAACAACATGGTTGCATAGAGACCATATAGTTTTTAGTAAACGATCGAACTAACAACGGATTTGAACAGTCTTTACCAGGAGCCGTTTGCTCCTGGACTAGTCACTTCTGATGAATGTCCGAATAAGGAACATGGTGATTGATGACCATTTGTTGTTGTGGTGAAACACAACCACCCTTTTAAGAACACCTCATGTTTTAAAACTCAAAAAGTTAGTTAAAACATCACTTACTGTAACAGTTAGAAAGAAGCTTATTTTATAGCTTATTCTTTTGACTAAAGTAGAAGTTGTCTTTATTAAAGTTGTAGAGTATAAGCTCCTTAGAAACTTTCATGTTTTAAGTTTTTGCTGATTCTCATTTTTTAATAAGCCAAAATAAGCTGGAAGCGTAGGGTCTGTTCTGTCATTGTCTCATAGTTTAGGGTTAGTCCGTTTTACATATAGTTGTATATTTGCAATATTAGCCCTGCCTACCCTTTAGGTTTTTCATTTCTGTCAAATTTTTACCCTGTCTTTCTTATATTAATAATATAGTTTTATATTTTAAAAATAGTTTTTATTAAATCTGATTTAGTTTTAAATTTTGCAAATTAGGTGTCAATTAGCTAGAAAAATTGATTTTTGTGTCATTAAGTTCTGCACTTTATTTAGTTTTCTAAAAACCATATTTTCCATATTATTTCCATATTGACTTTGTATTTTCTAGCGAAATTAAAACAGGATCTTAGTTAATATTCCTTTTTCCTTAGAAAAATCATAAAAAATAGAAAAATAGTTGAAATTTTTTGATTCTTTTTGCAATAATTTTCTTTTAAATCTAGTATATTGACGAATAAAGAAAAATTATTAGTAATAATTTTTTTAGAAAAATTTATTTTTGTTAATTTCATTATACTTTCGAAATTCAAAAAAAATTCAAAAATAGTTAAAAATTCTAATTCTTTTTTCCTAAAATTTTCCACTTTTAAATTTGGTGATTTTAGTATAAAATTTGTTAAACAAGGTTGTGCGCTATAGATTTTTAAATTTCATTTTTAGCCTCGCGTTTTTTTTACACTTTTGTGCATTTAAATTTCGTAGCTATTTCATTGTTTGTTTTAGTACTGTGACAATTATTATTTTAGTTAGTGTAATCATCAATTCAATAAATCTTTAATCAATCTTAAACTCGAATTCGAATATTCCAAATTCTCAATTTACGATTCGTTTGGACACGACCGCGAGAAAAGTACTCCGATAAAAAAAAACAAATTGTGTTTTCTTGTGAATTTTATACCTATAATTTCTTCTTGTATGAAGAAGTTAATTATGCGGAAAGAATTCTTACGAATTAATACTACATAAGTGTATAAAAATTTGCTTCAGCAACCAAATTTTATTTGGCCCGATGCCGGGGAAGTCGTGAAACGATTTTTGAGGATATTCGTTGTAAGTAAAGTCCCGAGAAGATCCTTTCCTCCACCGAAAGTATTATAGTTCTTGCTATATAAATCAAAAACACAAAAAAAAATCAAAATATAAAAAGTATAAAATTTCTGTTCGATTATAAATAAAAATAATAACAATAATAAAAAAAAAATAAATCCCAAATTAAAAACATTTCCTTTAAAAAGAATCAACAAAAAAATAATACCTTCTTCCAACTGAAGTATTATCATAACATCGATCGCAAAATAAAAGATCAAACACTCCCATTTTTGATATTCACTAGGTACAGGCTCACTCTCTAGTTTGCTTATTCATTAAAGATAGTAGCAGGCCGGGTCTTCGGATCGCCTCAGAGGACAAGGGTTATTTATAAAAGAGAGCCTTCTTTTTTCCCTTTTCTCCTCATCTTCTTTGTGAGTTAAGTTGGTTTAGCGAGCTACCGTACGTGAGTAGAATCCTTTTGGTTGAGTTCTTTCTCCATTATTTTTCCATTCTTAGAATTTTAGGCCCTTAATAAATAAAATAAAAAAAATAAAAAAATTATAAAAATTGAAAAATTATAAAATCCAAAAATATTCTTCGTTATCTTCTTACCATAAAAATTCTTTCATGAACGACATACGGGTTTTATCCATGTTTACAATGCGGAAGGACAAACGAAATCCTGCAATTGCCCGGTTCGACTTGTGCGAGGTTGTTCAAACCTTGTTATAGAGATTGCATCAATTGTAGTACCTATTCTAGTGCTAACAATTATTCCTCCCTAATCTTTATACCACACCTCCACACTCTTTCGATTATTATACACCACATGATATTACAAATAAATTCCGCAGTGTTGTTTGTTTTCGAAAAATTGTCTGGTCGCACAAAGACTATTGTTGTACTCAATATGTGGTGCGAAAACGGTTATCCAAATTGTGAGACTGTGGAGGGAATCATATGGATCTGATGTTTCAATCTACAAAAAATGAAGGAGAAGAAGATTGAAAGCCAAAAAATAAAGAATCAAGAATTTCTTGATACAATTAAAGATTTTATGATAGTGTGCTTTAAAAAGCAAAGAGAAGAGAAGAGAGCGAATCGCTAAAGAAAAAGATGTCGAAAGGAGTTACAATCTGGACGTAAAAAGAAAGAGTGTTTAAAATCGAAAATTCCTTCCAAAAGCCTTTTTTCCCTACTCTCGCGTCGAGGCGATCTCGCATTGATCCATCATTAAAAGGATTTAAAGTGTTTCCCGAGGAATCCGTTAGTTCTCTAAAAATGGGGGATGAGCATCTTAACACACAAAAAGATTCACGGGAATCTAGTGTTAAGTATCCTATCCCCCAACCCCCAAGAGCAGATCGTTAATCTGATGATTTATTTACTATAGGACAATCAAAAAACGTGTTTTTGATGAATAGGTGAAGATTTTTTAAGTCTCATACTTCCATATTTATGATAACATTTCCACTGATATGTTGGTGGACGAATAGAAATAAGTGAAATTGATACTCCTATAACACCCGACATTCCCCTTAAGGGTAAGAGACTGCTAGATATTTTCTATGAACGGAACAATGGATAATGAGGAGGATAACATTTCCATTAATGAGGATTTCAAAAGAAAACAGCGGTTTACCCGAGAAAATAATTGACAAACTTTAAAGTGAATCTTTTGTTTTCAAATGGAATGTGTTGTCAACCAATTCCGATACACACCCCGATGTCCCGATTTTAGAAAACCGTTAACTCTTAAAAATGGAGACGTGCATTTGACACGATCAAAGATTCATTTCGAATCTAGTGTTCGAGATCCTTCTCAATCCCAAAGAGTCTACCGATCTTTCTAATGGTGTAATTTTGAAGATTTTCAAAATAAGGCTTAATAATGAAAAGAGAATCAAATCCGAAACCATGTCGATTTTGCCCATTAAGGATTCTCATTTAATGGTGGATTAGCAAAATCAACACTATTCCTATCAAAACGAAGTTCAGACGAAAATAAAAAAAAAAGCTCTAGTGTTGAGACTTCTAATCCCTATCCCAACAGAGTCCAACGATGCAAAGGAATGTGAGATTCTCTAAAGGGAAATTCAATGGATATCTAAATTCAATAGTTTTGAAAATGAGCCTTTTGAAGAACAACAAAGAATTCTCAAGTGTAATGACTGAGTCAAGTCGAAAGTGAAATAAAATGATACATTATAATGTTTTTTCAAATCCATTTTTTGAACTCGAAGAGGAAATCATTACTTTGGAGAAAGATGTCTTTCAAAATAAGGATATTTCAAATCAAGAGAAAAATTAATAGTACTTTTGTGAAACAGGAGGAGAGATTAAAGTTTTTCGATGATTTGCTTAATGAAAACACTCTTCCTCCGGATGTTTCTAATGTTTGAAAATGATTTCTAGATAATAAGGAGGAGATTGATATATCTTGTGATATGATTCCTCCAGAATTAATACCGATGGATGACTCGGAAGGGGACGTTCTCCTTTTTAGTAACCACTGACTATGTTCTCTTCCCCTCCCAGAGGTCGATATTTTCCCCATCAAGGTTGAGCCCCGTAAGGTCATGTGTAATGACTCACAAACTTATGGGGAAAATTTTGCACTAATTGGAAAAGGGAATTTCTTTCCATGGTCATAATTCTTTAAATCTTTCTAATGATGATGAAACCTATGACCCGGGAGAGGTGGAAAATGTTGTTTTGCTTATAATGAGGAAAGAACAATGATTTAAACGTTTTTCACAATACGGAACATTTTTACCATTGTCACCTATCCCGATGTTTTATTACCCTCATTCTTACTCCATCAAGTGAAGATAAAGTTTTAATCCGGGTATATTTGAACAAGGATGCTTCTATAAGGACAAGAGTTCAAAAGTAGTAAGCTCCACTAAAGCTCTTTGACTCTTGATGTTTTTAGACCCACTCCACCCACACCCTTAATGGACTATCATGTTATCCAAAGCCATTTCCGGGTTCACATTTGTTATAGAGTGGAGAAGTCGGATGAGGGAAGAATGATGCTCAAATGACAATCTTATTTCCAAAAAGTTTTTTGAACCCGGAATCAAAAATGCTAAGGTATATCTTTCATTCCTAGTTTGGGGAGGTTTCCACCTCTTAGATTTTCTTCACCCTTACTATTACCCACCATAATGACCTAGTTTGGGAAAGAGTCAAGCGAAGGGGACTCTATAATAAACAAGCGCTTCGTGGGAGGCACCCCATGCTTATCCTTTTTTTTTCTTTCTATTTTCTTTGTTTCCCCAAGGACAAATCAATTCGGGGGCGAGTATAGCTTGTACTCGGTTAACAAAAACTAAGCCGTTTTAGAGATGTTTTTGAGCTAACAATGTAAGAAGAGAGGAAGCTTGTTCTTTTTCGTCTCTTGTTGGTTGTTTGTTTGTTTTGTCTAGGTTTTCCGGATTTTGGAAGCTTCATGGTTCATAATTGTGGAAGGACAAAGCAATTCCTACAATTTTCCAATCGATGGTCTCCAAACTTTCTCTTCATAATACGCGAAATCTTCTATCTTTGGTCTTTATTCGAACTAACATCTATTCTTTGGCATGACCCTTAGAATTTTTGTAAAAGATATCCGTTTTGATCCTTATTTTTTAAACTTGAGGACAAAGTTTCATTTATTTGGGGAAGGATATCTTCGATATTGACTTGCATTTCACGCAAACCACCTGTTTGAAATCTTTTAGAATTACCTTTTTAGGGGAAGGAAAAGTTAGAAATGTTTAAATTTTGCTTACAGAAAAGCTTCAAAATAACTTAGTTTGGTAAAACACCACTTTTTGGTAGTCTGTTGGTGAGACATATGAGTTAATTTTGACTTGACCGGTGAAAATGTCCCTAGCTCAGTTCATTAAACCTACCTTTTCGTGGGGCCAAGCTTTCACTATAATCCCTATTGCTTTAGATTTTAAAAAATGTGAAAGAACAAGAAATTGAAGTAGTTAAGAAATATAAGTGTATTAGTTTAACAAGGTTTATTTGGAAAACCTAAAGCATTAGATGAAAGATTTGTGTCTTTTTACTCCCATAAGCACTTAAACACACCTTAATCATAGTGCTCTTTTAATTTTAACTAAGTCAACCAATGTCTTAGAAAAGTCTAACATTTTGAAAAACATCTCCATATTAATTTGAATAAAGATTTTTGGTTTCAAATTTATAATTTGATTTTCTAAGTTGAAATTTGTTTTCCTTTCATCAAAAAGATAATTATAAAAAGAATGCCATGAAGCATTTCTAATCAAAAGCATTATTTTTCGTCCAATAGAAGCAGTCGCAAAATAGAATAATAAAAGCTATATAAGTTTTAATCGTTGGTCATATCCATGTTGAGAGAAAAGACTCGTATGGGGTCGCAACTAAGGATTAAAACTATGTACGTGGGAGTCAAGGTTCGTATGCATACATGCACTTAGGAGAGCGCGGGCCTAGGTGATGATAGCAACTAAGGAAATTTTGGATTCTAGGCTTTGTAGGAAAAGTGTGTCGCGATAAACCCAACATAACGTTAGCAAGGCGAGTGGGGGTTCTGAACTAAGAACACCGGTTGTTGTGGCGATAACCTATTGGGAGAAAAGGCCTAGTAGGGTTTGAACTAAGACGAACGTTCCTATTGCAAAAGAAAAACTAATTATAGTAAACATGAAAATAAAAAGAATGGTTAAATAATTTCATTTTCTCAAATCAATTTTATCAAAGTTTTTGTTTCCTAATCTCTTTAAGCTATGAGTCGAGATTTGATCTATGTTATTAACATTGAGCTCACAAGGCTTATTGTAAAGCTTAGATGAATATTCCACGAATGAAGATAAATGATCAAAGTGATGAGTAAAAAAAGAGTGCACACATCTTAAGATCAATAATTTATTCCTGGAGAGAAAAGTTCACAAGTTATAATTATAAGACTTATCATTCAGACTATATTGACAATGATCTTGTATTATTAGCTTTGTTTAGTCTAAGTGAAAAGTCAAGGATGACGAAATTTTTCCTCTTTGTGGCCTATAAATCGTGAGTACCGATTTCAATGAGCCTAAAAGTTGCAAAGTTGCAAATGATTTTGCCATTAATGTTTTCCATAAGATTAAATGTTGAGAAAATCTTAAGTTGATTTTAAAAGGTATTCATAAAAGGTATTTAACAAGGCAATTTTGAAAACTTGTTATTCTTAAAAAGTGTATACGGCATAACATTGCGTGAGGACACGCAATCCTTGTAGTTTATGGGGAATTTTGATATTTGTCTTAAATGTAATATGTAAATTTCCCCGGGATTTTAGCCAATAAAAGCCATAAAAAATGCCAAAAGAATATAAAAAGTGTGCTTTTGTGTCTAATTGTGCAGGAAAGGATTAAAAAAGACAAAAAGAAGCAAAAACGATCAAAAACCGACAAGGAACGAAAGAGACAAGAAAAAGAGTGAAGAAACAGCCAAGATCAAGCCGGATCAGCTCTGACATAGCAAAGAAATGAAGTCAAAAGACCCAAAATGAAGTCAAAGACCAATTGAACAGCTCTCAAAGTCTAAAGGGCCTTATTTGAAGTTTAAAATTCAAGGACCAAAGTTGCAAAGAGGAAGTGTTTTATAAAGGAAAGAAAAGAGAAATCTCAACCACATGGGCAAAACTGCATTTTCAAAACAGTTTTTACAACTAGAAAATGGCGGGGAAACGCAGGACTAGGTTGTGCCTACATCCCCAAACTTTCAAAACAAACAACCAAGCGTTTGTTATTAACAACCTAACCGCGTTAACCAACTTTTCCCGCCCCTTTTTACACACAAACCAATCCCAATTTCCACAAGACCCCGCTCCTCTATAAACCTTCAAACAAACTCGTCACAACCCCCTCTCCAAACATAAACCCCACCGTGTAATCCATATTATATGATCAAACATGTACACACTATAACACCTTCTCATCAAACGGCTATAATTGATCCAAAAATGATCAACGATTGAGATTGATTGGAAGATTCATGAAACTCTCCCCTCTCTTCATCTATTCTCTATAAATAGAAGGCATAGGCATCATTTTTCGGTTGTTGTTGTTTTTCTGTTTTTAATTTTTTCTAGTTGAATCCTTCAAGTTTAAGCAAATTTCTTTCCAATAAGCTTTTAAATAAGCTTTAAGCTTTTGGTACTCTCTATTTCCAGCTTGTACTATTCTCCATTGTGCAATACAATTTAGTTTACACGTTCTAATCTTTTGTTTTCAAAGTTTAAGTCAATTTTGCTCAAATAAGCTCTAAATAAGCTCTTTTGAGCTTATTCCTTTTAATAAGCTCAATTTTAGTCAAACTTTGTTTCTTAAGCACTCATTTTCTCATTCTAATCAATTTGAGTCAAAGCATGATCACTTGAAGCAATAGAGTTTGATTTTGGAGCTTTAAAGAAGTAATAAGCTGATTCAGCTTATTAAGCTTGTTGATCAAGGTCTAGAGGCAAGGTGCCATTAGGATTGAGTTTTTTTTAAGGTCACTGTCACACTTCTACAAGAGTGACCTTTTGTTCCTGAGACTCCAACAATTTTTCAGGTTTTACATCTTTTAAATTCAAATTAAGCTTAAATCATAGCTTTAACCCTCATTAGCTTAGTTCTTTAATTTTACTTTTGTTGTGCCTAATCTGTTTAGATTATTTGAGATAGTTAATATGCATTTGATTTTAAATCTTTTGTAGCCAGGATTCAATTTAGTCACCTAATCTCCAATTCTGTCATAGTAGTATTAAAAACCTAAGGAGGAGAAACTATTTATAAATTCCTAATCAGCCTGTACTATTTCAGTCTTAACTCAGTCTTAATTAGGTCATTCTAAGTAGAAAGTAGATAAAATTTTTTAGCTGAATTAGGTTTTTAAATAATGTTTTAAGTTGAAATTTAGCTTATAGACTAGTCAATATAAAGGTGGAGTTTTGGTTTAATGCAATTTTGACTATAAAAAAACTCAACTAAAAAGAATAAAGAGAACTAGTTAGTTGTGTTACAGGTGAAAGAATCATGTCAAGATAAAAAATTAAAGTTAAGTTGGCAATTTCAAAAGTTTTTAGTTATAATTAGCTTAGGTCCCTAACTCTCCCTCAGCACCATGGGCAAATTTCATTATAAGAAGTTTAGATTTTAGGATTTAGAACAACATATAAATTCAAAAAATTAAATTGTTTTTGTGTTTACTTGGTTTGCATTTAGTAAAGTGTAGGTTTTAAAAAATTCTAGGCCTACATCTTGTTTCAAGGACAATAGCATCAGCATCCACCAAGTATAACCCAAAGCAACATTCATAAGGAGATAGACTAATATAAAGAAAAGCAGCAAACGTGATATTTTGGTTTATATCTCAATTTTTTGAGTTTTTCATTTCCTTGTAAAACTTTGCAAAATCCATTTATAAACCACCAAGTTTACTAAAAACTACAGTAGGTAGATTCTAGGAAGTTAGCTTAGCTCATTCTAAAACTTTTCAACAGCTTCGCTAAAGTTTAGAAAAATAACTGTGAGCTTTATTTGAAAAAAAAAAAAAAAAAAATAAAAAAAGCTTATAAACAGTTTAAGCTAAAATTGAAACGTTTTTTTCATCCTATTTTCTTGTTAAATTTTTAATACTAGGGAAATTTTTTGATTAAATCCACTAGTACACATCATATCATCAAAGTAAGCTTCTTTAGTTTTAAATTTCAAGCAATAATAAAGCTAGGAATAATAGCTTAGAAACATCAAAAAGTAGTTAAAACATCACTTACTGTAACAGTTAGCAAGAAGCTTTTAAACCTTGCTTATTCCTTTTGTCTAAAGTAGAAGTTTGTCCTTTTAATAAAGTAGAGAGAGATATAAGCACCTTGGAAACGTTTCAATGTTTTTAATAAAATAAAAGTTTTTGCTGATCTCATTTTTTTTTAATAAGCCAAAAATAAGCCACAAGCGTAGGGTCTGTTCTGTCATTGTCTCATAGTTTAGGGTTAGTCGTTTTCACTATAGTGTAAATTTGCAAATATTAGCCCGCCTACCCTTTAGTTTTCATTGCTGTCAAATCTTACCCGCTGACTTTTTTCTATATAATATAAATAGTTTATATAATTTAGACAATAGTTTTATATTAAATTAGGGTTAGTTTTAAAAATAATTTTTGCAATTAGGTGTCAATTAGCTTATAAAAAACTGGGGCTTTTTGTGTCATTAAGTTTCATCTGCAATACTTTATTTAGTTTCTAAAAACCATTTTTTTTCTTCCATAATTTTTCCCTTTTTTGATATTTTTTTTCCTCACTTTGAATTTGTATTTCTAGAAATTAAAATAGATTTTAGTAATATCCCTTTTCTTTTAGGAAATATTCTTAATAAAAAATAGAAAAATAGTTGAAAATTTAAAATTCTTTTTGCAATAATTTTATTTTTAAATCTAGTATTTTGAAGAATAAAAGAAAAAATTTAGTAAATAAATTTTAGAAAATGTTTTATTTTGTTTATTTCATTTAAACTTAAAGAAAATTCATAAAAAAATTTTCAAAATAGTTAAAAAATTCTAATTGTACTTCTTTTCCCTAAAATTTTCATAATTTAAATTTGTGATTTTTTAGGTTAATAAAAATTGATTAAAGTAAGTTGTTCCTAGAATTTAAAATTTCAGTTTTAGCTCGCGTTTTTTTACATTGGTGCTTTAAAATTTCGCTTCGTGCTATTTGCATTGTTTTTTAGTTGTGCTATTATATTTTTGTAAGTAATCAACAATTCAAAATCTTTAATCATTTCTTAACTCGAAACCGAATATTCAAATTCATCAAATTCACATTTCGTTGAGTACAGAACCCGAACCCGAGGAAAAGTACTTTCCCGGATAAAAATATACAAATTGTGGTTTTTCTTTTAAGTGAGATTTTTAACCTAGTATTTTCTTCTTGGTTGAGAAGGTATTTTGGAAAGAATTCTTACGTGAGATTAATACTATATAAGTGTAATTCTCAATTTTGCTCTCAACCAGACAAAATTATGTGGTATTGAAATAACAAACAAAAAAAATCGCGTAAAGAATTTCTTTCCAAATAAATACTTCTCAATGTAAGAATTAACAAATACCAAGAAAGAAATTAAAACCTAAGGTAAAAATCGTCACTAAATAAAAACACATTTGTTTAATATATTTTTTTAAATTATCTATAAATCCCGAAAAGTACTCTTTCTTTTTTATACTCTTTTTTTTTTTTTTTCCTTTCCCTCGAGTCGTGGAGATGAAGTTCCCCATCGAAAATCGTTGGAATTGAGAATTTGGAAAAATATATCGGATTCGAGTATTAAAAGAAAGATTCAAGCGATTATTGACATTGTAGTATGATTAACACAATACAAAATAGATAATATAGCAAACAAAACAAAAAAAAAAACCAGAATAACTGAAAATAGCACAAATTTAATAAATGCAAGCACACAGAAGAATGAACAAAAAATAAAAAACGAAGAAAAACAAAAACGGACGAGCAGTAAAAACTGAAATTATATAATCTAAGGCAACAAACGTGACATTTAAACAAATATTCATTCTTTCTCTAAAACCTAAAGTGGACTAGAACAATACACAAATTTAAAATGAATAAAACAAATAGGAACGCGAACCACATAAATTAGAGAACAATTTTTTTACATATAAACTATTAAAACATATTTTTGAAAATTTTTTTATGAAATTATCTAAAGTTTAAAATACAAAATATGAAATATGAACCAAAACGTAACTTTATTCTCAAAAAAAAAAATATATTTATCCAGGTATAAATTAAGAATTTTTCCTTTTAAATTTAATAAAAATTTCTTACATAAAATTACTACGATTTAGATAAAAATAAAATTAATTGGCACAAAAGAAGAAATCAACAAAAAGAAATTTTTCAAACTAATATTTTTTCTAATTATTTTATTGATTTTTATATCTTTTTTTTTTATTCTAAGAAAAGGTGATAATAACTAAAATCAATTATGTAAAAAGATAAATAAAAAAAAAATTTTTTTCTACTCTTATTCATTCTCTATTCTCTAGAAAATAAACAAATCTAAGTTAAATGATAAAACTTATGGAAAAATGGGTTTTTTAAGAATTTATAATTTAATTAGAAAACCTAAAAAGTGCCGAAAACTTATGAACACATAACAAAAAGGCCCCCATTTATAATATAAGACTAAAATATGACTGAAGCCTAAAAACGTTGCAAAAAAAAAAATTTAATAAAAACTAAAACGCCCCTAACGAATTTAAATAAGAACTATTTTCCTAAAAATAATATTAAACTATTTTAAAATAAATTGAAATTAAAATAAATAGACAAACTCAGTACAGAGGTTAAGCGAACCAAGGCCAGCAACTCATGCCCCCCAGCCAGGGACCGGCTTTCACCCATCATTTAAATGCACCCTTAACCCTACCTAGGAGCCTCGAGTGAAGCAAACAGACCCCCTGCCAACTCCCTGTCCACCACGCAAGCGAGCCCCCAGACAGAACCGACCCTCCAACTCCTACCCCGCAACCATAAATATATGGCATCAACAACAAAGAGATACCAAACATCCACCACACAAAACAAAAAAAAAAAACCAAGAACTGACAGTATCTACTTCTTCTCAGATCTTAGCAACACTAGACACAAGTACACCAACCAGCATAATTAATAAAGCCAAACTTCTACTATAAGATCAATAAGAATAAACAGTAAAAAACATCTTTCCTACTCTTTCCTAAAACTGTAAACAGTAAGTGATTGTTTTATAGACAAACATATTTTGAGTTTTTTAGGCTTATTCCTACCTCTCCCCTACTTATTATTGAATGAAATTTAAAAAAACCTAAAAAGAAGCTACTTTGATGATTAAAAGAATGTGGTACTAGAGAGTGGGTATTTAATCAAAAATTTCCCTAGTATTAAACAAATTTAAAAAAGAAAATTAAATAAATGGATGAAAACAAAAAAGTTCAATAGATTTAAAGGCTTAACAAAACTGTTATAACTCTTTATCAAATAAGCCTCACACAGATAATTTCTAAACATTAGCAAAGCTGAGAAGTTTTTAAAATGAATTGAGCCTCCAATTCGAGCAATACCCTACCCAAAGAAAAATACTACCCTAAGGTAAAAGAGGGATTTAGGGCAAAGATAATTACACAAGGTAACTGAACAAATAAACTCAAAAAAAAAAAAAAAAAAAAAAAAAAAAAAAAAAAAAAATGTATGAATCAACGAAAAACACACGAAATCTCACGTAAATATTAGCTAGTCTAGTGAAAGTTGCACTTAAACGGTATAGGACTTGGAATGCTTCTGGATGCAAATAGGCGCTTAAAAAACAAAGATGCTGGCTAGACTTTTATTTTATTAAAAAACCTAACACATTACTAAAGCAAAAACCATAAGGTAACCCCCCAACCACAATTTGCACCTATATATCTCTACACAGATTGCTTGCTAAACACCCCTCAACAAAATCAAAAACTCAATCTCTTCAAACGAACTTGAGAATATATTCCCCGGTGTCAAGGACTAAAGCCCTAATTATAAAACCTTGAGCAAAAAAACTTGAAACAATTGCCAACAAACTTCTAAATGTTTTTTTTTATCTAACCACTATGATCATTCACCTAAAGCACAAACAAACAACTAGTTCTCTTGTATCCTCTTTTTTTTTTTTTTATAGTTGACATTAATAAAATTTTTAAGTCAAAAAAGCATTAAAAATACTGCCAAACACACCTTCTTTATATTGGGAACTGACAAAAGCTAATATTATCAAACTTAAAAAAAACTATAATTTAAGAAAAAAAAAAAAAAAAAAAAAAAAAAAAAAAAAAAAAAATAAGAAAAAAAAAAAAAAAAAAAAAAAAAAAAAAAAAAACTAAAACATTTGCAGCTATAAAAATAAAACTTTTTATCTAACATTACTTAGAATGACCTAAATTACCTAATTAAGCTAATTTAAGGCTAAAAAAAAGTACTAAGCAAATTTTATTAAGGAATTTTATAAACTAAGTTTCTACCTCTCCTAGGTTTATATACTAAAACTGAACTATGGGACAAATTGGAGAGATTAGGTGATAGAACTAAAATGAATCCCCTAAAAGAAGGAAAGCTACAAAAAGATTTTAGCTCAAATGCATATATAACTAACACAACCTATCAAAACATTGATTAGGCACAAGAGTAAAAATAAAGAAATTACAAATGAGTTAAGCTATATGGATATATAGAAGCTAAATAATAATAGGAAATTTTAAAAAGTTAAAAAAAGATTAAAACCTGAAAATGCTTTTGGACGTCTCAAATCAAAAATCTCAAGTAAAACAACACGCACAAAAGTAGGGTCAACTCTCTTTCACGAACAAAACGAAAAACTAAACAACGGAGGAGGAGGAAAAAAGAAGAAAGGAGATTTCTTAGACCTTTTTTGTGCTGTAAATTACCCAACAATTATCGAGGTTTTAGAATACTTTAAAATTCAAATTAGCTTATTCATAGCTTAACTCATTTAGCTTATTTCTTTAACTGTTTACTTTGTGCCTAATGCCTGTTTGATTAGTGAGGTAGTTAATATGCAATTTTGATTTAAAATCTTATTGTACTATATTCCAGATTTAGTTCACGCTAATCTTCCATTCTGTCATAGTAGTAGATAAGACCTAGAGAGAAACTAGTTTATAATTCCTATAAGCTAGTACTTTTTTAGCTTAAATAGCTTAATTAGGTCATCTCTAAAGTAAAGAAAGAAAAAGTTTTTAGCTGAATTAGTTTTTAAATAGTTTTATTGAAATTAGGCTTGACAGTCAATATAAAGGTTGTTTGGATTAATGCATTTTTGACTAAAAAAATCAACTAAAAAGAATAAAGAGAACTAGTTTATTGTGTTTTTAGTGAAAGATCATGTCTAGATAAAAATTAGAAGTTAGTTGGCAATTTTCAAAGCTTTAGGTTATAATTAGCTTAGTCCTGCACCAGGGCAATTTCAAGTTATAAGGAAGTTAGATTTAGGAGTTTTAAACAAACTTTAGAATTCAAAATTGTTTTTGTTTTTTACTTGGTTGCATTAGTAAAGTGTAGGTATTAAAATTCTAGCCTGCATCTTTGTTTAAGGCCAATTGCATCAGCATCCAAGTAAAACCAGCAACATTCATAGCAGCAAAAGTGATCTTTGGTTTATTCATTTTTTTTGAGTTTTTCATTTCCATGTAAAACTTTTGCAAATCCTTTACTAGTAGATTCAAGAAGTTAGCTTAGCTCATCTAAAACTTTCAGCTTCTAAAGTTAGAACATAATCTGTGGAGCTTAATTGAAAAAACATATAACAGTTTAAGCCTAAAACATGCACTTTTTCATCCAAATTTTCTTGTTAAATTTCTTAATACAAGGGAAATTTTGATTAAATACCACAATTAACACATCTAATCATCAAGTAAGCTTCTTTTAGTTTTAAATTTTCATTCAATAAAAAGCATAATAAGCTAAAAACCATCAAAAGTAAGTTTAAAAACATCACTTACTGTAACAGTTAGAAAGAAGCTTATTTTACAGCTTATTCTTTTGTCTAAAGTAGAAGTTGTCTTTATTAAAGTTATAGAGTATAAGCTCCTTAGAAACTTTCATGTTTTAAGTTTTTGCTGATTCTCATTTTTTAATAAGCCAAAATAAGCTGGAAGCGTAGGTACTGTCCTGTCAATGTCTCATAATATTAGGGTTAGTCGTTTTCACTATAGTGTAAATTTGCAAATATTAGCCCGCCTACCCTTTAGTTTCATTTCTGTCAATTCTTACCCTGTCTTTCTTATATTAATAAAATAGTTTTATATTTTAGAAAATAGTTTTATTAAATTAGGGTTTAGTTTTAATTTTTGCAATTAGGTGTCAATTAGCTTATAAAAATTGGGGCTTTTTGTGTCAATAAGTTTTCTGCCACTTATTAGTTTCCTAAAGAACCTTTTTCCATATTTTTCTCATTTGATTTGTATTATCTAGAAATTACAAATAGATTTTAGTTAATATACCCTTTTCTAAGAAAAATCAATAAAAAAAAATAGAAAAATAGTTGAAAATTTTGATTCTTTTTGCAATAATTTTATTTTAAATCTAGATTTTATGAGAATCAAAGAAAAATTTTAGTAATAATTTTAGAAAAAGTATAATTTTTGTTAATCTCATTAAACTATAAAAATTCATAAAAAATTCAAAATTAGTTAAAAAAATTCTAATTCTTATTCCTAAATTTTCATTTTAAATTTGTGATTTTAGGTAAAGAAATTGTTAACAGTTGTGCCTTAAGATTTTTAAATTTCATTTCAGCTCGCGTTTTAGACATTTTGTGCATTTAAATTTCGTGCTAATTCATTTTTTAGTTTGTGCTATTATATTTTGAGTGTAATCAAACATTCAAAAATCTTTAATCATTCTTAACTCGAATCCGAATATTCAAATTCTTCAATTCACGCTTTCGTTGAGGAAACACGACCCGAGAAAAGTACTTCCGGGATAAAAATATAAAATTGTGTTTTCTTAGTGGAGATTTTTACCTTGAATATTTCTCTTGGTTTGAGAGTAATTTTGGAAAGATTCTTACGAGATTAAGACCCCAAACAAAATTGGTTGAAGCAAATTTATATACACTTATAGTATTAATCTCGTAAGAATTCTTTCCAAAATACTTCTCAACCAAGAGAAATATAAGGTAAAAATCTCACTAAAGAAAACACAATTTGTATATTTTTATCCGGGAAGTACTTTTCCTCGGGTCGTGTCCCAACGAAATCGTGAATTGAGAATTTGGAATATTCGGATTCGAGTTAAGAATGATTAAAGATTTTTGAATTGTTGATTACACTACAAAATATAATAGCACAAACTAAAAACAATGAAATAGCACGAAATTTAAATGCACAAAATGTAAAAACGCGAGCTAAAACTGAAATTTAAAATCTAAGGCACAACTTTTAACAAATTTTATACCTAAAAATCACAAATTTTAAAAGAAAATCTTTAGGGAAAAAAGAATTAGAATTTTTTTAACTAATTTTGAATTTTTTTATTAATTTTCTAAAGTTTAATGAAATTAACCAAAAATAAACTTTTTCTAAAAATATTACTAAAATTTTTCTTTTATTCTTCAAAAATACTAGATTTAAAATGAAAATTATTGCAAAAAGAATCAAAAATTTTCAACTATTTTTCTATTTTTTATGATTTTTCTAAGAAAAGGATATTAACTAAAATCTATTTTAATTTCTAGAAAATACAAATCAAATGAGAAAAATATGGAAAAATGGTTTTTAGAAACTAATAAAGTGCAGAAACTTAATGACACAAAAAGCCCCAATTTTTATAAGCTAATTGACACCTAATTGCAAAAATTAAAACTAAACCCTAATTTAATAAAACTATTTTCTAAAAATATAAAACTATTTTATTAATATAAGAAAGACCTGGGAAGAAATGACAAAAAGAACTAAAAGGGTAGGCGGCTATTTATTTGCAAATTTACACTATAGTGAAAACGACTAACCCTAAACTATGAGACAATGACAGAACAGACCCTACGCTTCCAGCTTATTTTGGCTTATTAAAAAATGAGAATCAGCAAAAACTTAAAACATGAAAGTTTCTAAGGAGCTTATACTCTACAACTTTAATAAAGACAACTTCTACTTTAGACAAAAGAATAAGCTAAAATAAGCTTCTTTTCTAACTGGTTACGTAATTGATGTTTTAATAACTTTTTGAGTTTTAGTCTTATTCCTAGGACTGTATTAATTGAATGAAATTTAAAACTAAAAGAAGCTACTTGATGATTAAGATGTGTACTAGTGGTATTTAATCAAAAATTTCCCTAGTATTAACAAATTTAACAAGAAAATTAGGATGAAAAAGTGCAAGTTTTAGGCTTAAACTGTTATAAGCTTTTTCAAATAAGCTCACAGTTTATTTCTAAACTTTAGAAGCTGAAAGTTTTAGAATGAGCTAAGCTAACTTCCTAGAATCTACCTAGGTAAAAGGATTTTGCAAAGTTTTCACAAGGAAATGAAAAACTCAAAAAAAATGAATAAACCAAATATCACTTTTGCTGCTATGAATGTTGCTGGTATACTTGGCTGCTGATGCAATTGGCCTTAAACAAAGATGCAGGCTAGAATTTTAAAACCTACACTTTACTAAATGCAACCAAGTAAACACAAAACAATTTTGAACTTCTAAGTTGCTTCTAAAATCCTAAAATCTAAACTTCTTATAACTGAAATTTGCCCTGGTGCAGGACTAAGCTAATTATAACCTAAAACTTTGAAAATTGCCAACTAACTTCTAATTTTTTATCTAAACATGATCTTTCACCTAAACACAACTAACTAGTTCTCTTTATCTCTTTTTAGTTGATTTTTATAGTCAAAAATGCATTAATCCAAACACACCTTTATATTGACTGTCAAAGCTAATTTCAACTTAAAACTTATTTAAAAACTAATTCAGCTAAAAACTTTTATCTACTTCTACTTAGAATTACCTAATTAAGCTATTTAAGCTGAAAAAGTACTAGCTTATTAGGAATTATAAACTAGTTTCTCTCCTAGGTTTATACTACTACTATGACAGAATTGGAAGATTAGGTGAACTAAATGAATCCTAGCTACAAAAGATTTAAATCAAATGCATATTAACTAACTCAACTAATCTAAACAGGATTAGGCACAAAGTAAAATAAAGAAATAAGCTAAATGAGTTAAGCTATGATTAAGCTAATTTGAATTTTAAAGATTAAAACCTGAAATTGTTGGAGTCTCAGCACAAAAGGTCACTCTTGTAGAGTGAGTGACCTTAAAAAAAACTCAATCCTAATGGCACCTTGCCTCTAGACCTTGATCAACAAGCTTAATAAGCTGAATCAGCTTATTACTTCTTTAAGCTTCCAAAATCAAACTCTATTGCTTCAAGTGATCATGCTTTGACTCAAATTGATTAGAATGAGAAAATGAGTGCTTAAGAAACAAAGTTTGACTAAAATTGAGCTTATTAAAAGGAATAAGCTCAAAAGAGCTTATTTAGAGCTTATTTGAGCAAAATTGACTTAAACTTTGAAAACAAAAGATTACGAAACGTGTAAACTAAATTGTATTGCACAAATGGAGAAGTACAAGCTGGAAAATAGAGAGTACAAAAGCTTAAAGCTTATTTAAAAAGCTTGAAAGAAAAATTGCTTAAAATTGAAGGAATTACAACTAGAAAAAATTAAAAACAGAAAAACAACAACAACCGAAAAATGATGCCTATGCCTTCTATTTATAGAGAATAGATGAAGAGAGGGGAGAGTTTCATGAATCTTCCCAATCAAATCACATCGATGATCATTTTTGTGATCAATATAAGCCCCCCCGTTTGATGAGAAGTGTGACATGTTTGATCCAATCAATGGATTACACGTGGGCGTTTATGATTGGAGAGGGGGTTTGACGAGTTTGAAGGTTTATAGAGGAGCGGGGTGTGGGAAATTCGGGATTGGGTTTGTGTGTAAAAAGGCGGGAAAAAGTGTTAGGCGGTTAGGTTGTTATAACAAACGCGGTTGTTTGTTTGAAAGTTTGGGATGTTGGCACAACTAGTCCCTGCGTTTCACCCCGCCTTTTCTAGTTGTAAAAACAGTTTGAAAATGGCAGTTTTGGCCCTTGTGGTTGAGATTTCTCTTTCTTCCTTTATAAAGTACTTTCCTCTTTTGCAAGTTTGGTCCTTGAATCTTTAAAACTTCAAAATAGGCCCTTTAGACTTTGAGAACTTGTCAATATTGGTCCTTTGACTTCATTTTGTGTCTTTTGACTTCCTTTTCTTGCTATGTCGAGCTGATTCCGCGCTTTGATCTTTGGCTGTTTCTTCACTCTTGTTCTTGTCTCTTTCGTTCTTTGTCGGTTTTTGATCGGTTTTTCTTCTTTTTGTCATTTATATCCTTTCCTGCACATTTAGACACAAAAGCCACTTTTTCTATTCTTTTGCATTTTTATGGATTTATTTGGCAAAATCCCGGGAATTTACATATACAATTAAGCAAATATCAAAATTCCCCAAACAAGGATTGCCGTGTCCTCACGCAATGTTATGAAGTATACACTTTGTAAACTAACAAGTTTTCAAAATGCCCTTGTTTAAAACCTTTTATGAATCACCTTTTAAAATCAACTTAAGCTTTTCTCAACATTTAATCTTATGGAAACACATTAATGGCAATCATTGCAACTGTCAACTTTAGCCATTGAAATAGGCTACTCCCGATTAATAGAGCACAAAAGAGGAAAAATAACCGTATCCTTGACTTTTCACTAGCTAACAAAGCAAATAAACAAGATCATTGTCCCAATATAAGTCTGAAAGATTAAGCCTTAAACTTATAACTTGTGATACTTTTCACTCCCAGGAATAAATAATGATTAAGATGTGTGCAACTCTTTTTACTCAACCATATATCATTTATCTACATAGTTGAATTCATCTAAGCTTTCGAAATAAGCCTTGTGACTCAAATGTTAATAACATAGATAATCTCGACTCCAAGCTAAAAGAGATTAGGAAACAAAACTTATAAATTGATTTGAAAAATGAAATTTTTTAACCATTCTTTTTTATTTCATGTACTAAATAATATTTTTTCTCTTGCATTAGGAACGTTGTTCTTAGTTCAAACCCCTACTTAGGCCTTTCTCCCAAATAGGATATCTGCAACAACAACCGGTGTCTTAGTTCTAACCCCCACTCGCTGCTAACGTTTGTGGGTTCTCCTGACCCAACACCTTTTCCTACAAAGCCCTAGAAACAAAATTCCTTAGTTGCAATCAACACCTAGGCCGCGCTCCCTAGTGATGAATGCCTAACGAACCTTGATCCCAACGTACATAGTTTTAATCCTAAGTTTGCGACCCATCCGTGTCCTTTCTCTCAACATGGATATGCCCACGATTAAACGAAAATATAGCTTTTATTATACTATTATTTGCGAATATGCTTCATTGGCACTAAAAATAAGCTTTTGCCTATTAAAATGCTTCATTGCATTCCTTTTATAATTATCTTTTGATGAAAGGAAAAATCTCACTTTAGAAAATCAAATTATAATTTGAAAGCAAAAATCTTACTTACAAATAAAATGAATTTCTTTTTCAAAATGTAAGACTTAGTTCTAAAGACATGGTTGACTATAAGTTTAAATTAAAACGAGCACGTATGGATTAAGTGTGTTAAGATCTTATGTAAAAAAAAAGTTAAAAAAAAAAAAAACAACACAAATCATTCATATGAGCTTTAGTTTTCCAAATAAACCTTGCCTCAACAAAATACACATATATTTAACTGACATCATTCTTGTTCTTCACATTTAAAATCCAAAGCAATAGGATTTGAGAAAGCTTGCCCCACAAAAGGTAGGTACAGAACTAGCTAGTGGCTTTTTTCACCCGGTCAAGGTCAAAATTAACTCATATTTCTCACAACAGACTACCAAAAAGTGGTGTTTTTCCCCCAAACTAAGCTTCTGTGTAGCCTTTTCTTGTAAGCAAAAATTTTAAAATTTCTCTCTTTCCTCAAAAAAGTTTATTCAAAAAGATTCAAACAAGTTGCGTGAAATGCAAGTCAAGTATCGAAGATACCTTCCCTCAAACTAAAATGAAACTTGTCCTCAAGTTTAAAAATAAGGATCAAAAGGAATCTTTAACAAAATTCAAATCCATGCCAAAAGAATAGAATTTATTTTCGATAAAGACCAAAGATAAGAAGATTTCCCTTATTTATGAAGAGAAGTTTGGAGACCAACATGGAAATTGTAGGAATTGCTTGTCTTCCACAAATAGAACTCATGAATCTTCCAAATCCAAAACCAGACAAAACAAACAAACAACCAACAAGAGACAAAAAGAACAAGCTTCCATCTTCTTACATTATTAGCTCAAAAACATCTCTAAAACGGCTTAGTTTTTTGTTAACGAGTACAAGCTATACTCGCCCACCTGAATTGATTTGTACTTGGGGAAGCAAAGAAAATAGAACGAAAAAAAAAGAATAGCATGGGGTGCACCCACGAGCCTGGGGGGGCCGGGAGCGCTTGTTTAATTATAGAGTCCCCCTTCGCTTGGACTCTACCCCAAACTAGGTCATTATGGTGGTAATAGTATGGGTAAGAAAATCTAAGAGTGAGAACCTCCCAAACTATGATATGAAGATATACCGTAGCCAATTTTGATTCCGGATTCAAAACACTTTTTGTGAAAAGATTTTCAATGGAGAAATGTGAACCCGGAAAATGCTTGGTAACAGAAAGTCGATTAAGGTGGGTGGAGTGGGGTTCAAAAACAAAAAGAAGTCAAAAGAGCTTTAGATGGAGGCTAACTTCTTTTGAACTCATGTCCATATAACAGGCCTTGTCAAAAATACCCGGATTAAAAAACTTTTATCTTCACGTCCCCGTGAGTAAGATGCGGTAAAACCTTGATGGTGACAAAGTGGTAAAAATGTTCTTATTGTGAAAACGTTTAAATCATTTGCTTTCTCCATTATTAAGCAAAACAACATTTTCCCCTCCCTCCCTCGGAGTCAAAGGTTTCATCATCATTAGAAAGATTTAAGAATTCATCGACCATGGAAAGAAATTCCCTTTCAACTTGTGAAAAATTTTCCCCATAAGTATGTGAGTCATTACACATGACCTCTACGGGCTCAACCTTGATGGGTAAAATATCGACCTCGGGAAGGGGAAAGAGACCATCGTCAGTGGGTTCCTCAAAAGGAGGGAACGTCCCCTTCCGAGTCATCAACGGTATCCATATTCTGAGAGGAATCAAATCACAAGATATATCAATCTCCTCCTTATAATCCTTGAAAATCAATGTTTCAACATTAGAAACAACCGGAGGAAAGTGTTTTCCATTAAGCAAATCAAGCGAAAAACATAAATCTCTCACCGTATTTCACAAGTATCATTACTTTTTCTCTTGATTTGAAAATCCTTTATTTTGAAAGACATCTTTCTCCAAAGTAATGAAATCCTCATCGATTCAAAAAAATGGGATTATGAAAAACATTTAAATGTATCAAATTTATTTTCCACTTTCGAACTTGACTCGTCATAACTTGAGAATTCTTTGTTTTGTTCAAAAAGCACATTTTCAAAACTCTTGACTTTAGCTTCCATTGAATTATCCCTTTATAGAAATCTCACAATCCTTGCATCGTTTGGACTCGCTTGGGATAGGATTAAGAATCTCAACACTAGACCTTATTATTTCGTCTAGGACTTCGTGAAGAAAGTGGTTGATTTTCACATCCACCATTAAAAGAGAACCTTAATGGGCAAATCGACTTGGTTTTTTTCGAATTTGAATTCTTTTTCATTATTAAGCATATTTGAACAATCTTCAATTACACCATAGAAAGATCGTTAGAACTCTCTTGGAATTGAGAATGATCTCGAACACTAATTCGAATGAATCTTTTGATGTGTCAAAAATGCACTTCTCCCATTTTTAAAGAGTTAACGGTTTCTAAAATCGGGACATCGGGTGTAATCGGAATTGGTTGAAAAACATTCATTCTTGAAACAAAAGATTCACTTAAAGATTTGTCAATTATTTTCTCGGGTAAACCGGTTTCTTTTGAAATCCTCATTAATGGAATGATATCCTCCTCATATATCCATTGAACCATCATAGAATATCTAGCAGTCTCTTCCCTTAAGTGAACGTCGGGTAGTATCATAGGAGTATCAATTACCAGACTTTACAATTGTCCCCCATATATCCAATGGGCAATGTTATCATAAATGGAAGTAGGACCTTAAAAAATCTTTCACCAATTCATCAAAACGTTTTTGATAGTTCTCATCGTAATACTCATCAGGAATAACGTCTAGCTCTCTTGGGGTTGGGATAGGATACTTAACACTAAATTCCCGTGAATCTTTTTGTGTGTTAAGATGCACATCCCCCATTTTTAAGATAACTAACGGATTCACTCGGAGAAACACCTGTTAAATCCTTTTAAAGATGGATCAATGCTCAGATCCGCCTCGACGAGTAGCAGCTATTAGAAGAGAATTTTCGATTTTTAACACCTTTCTTTTTACGTCCATCTTCTAACTCCTCGACCTCTTTTTTCTTTTAGCGATTCGCTCTCTCACTTCTCTTATGCTTTTAAGCACACTATCATAAAATTCTTTAAATGTATCAAGAAATTTCTTGGATTCTTTATTTTTTGTGCTATTCAACTCTTCTTCACATCATTATTTGTAGATTGAAACATTCATGATCCAATGATCCCTCCACATGTCTCACAAATTTGGATAACCGTTTATCGCCCACAATTGAGTACAACAATAGTCTTTGGATAACCACACAAATACGCACAACAAACAACACGCGAATTAACTTGTAAATCATGTGGTGTATAATAATCCGAAAATGTGGAGGTGTGGTATAAAGATTAGGATAATAATTGTTAGCACTTGAATAGGTACAGGACATATTGAAGCAATCTCTATTAAACAAAGGTTTGAACCACACTCGCACAAATCGAAAGCGGACAATGCGGGAATTCGTTTGTCCTTCCGCATTGGAAAAAAGGATAAAACCCTATGTCGTCATGAGAAATAATTATATGGCTAAGAAGACAACGAAGAATATTTTTTGGGGATTTTATAATTTTTTCAATTTTAATAATTTTTTTTATATTTATCTTTTATTTTAATTTTATTATGGCCTAAAAATCTAAGAATGGGAAAATAATGTAGAAAGAACTCACCAAAAGTCTACTCACGTCACCGGTACTCTCTAACAACTAACTCACAAAGAAGAGCGGAGAAAAGGAAAAACGAGCCCTTTTAAATAACCCTTTGTCCCTTGAGGCTATCCAAGACCCGGCCTGCTACTCTCCTTTAATGAATGAAGCAACTAAGGTGAGCCGTACTCTAGTGGAATGTCAAACACTGGAGAGAATGATTCTTTATGCGATGAAGTTATGATAAGACTTCAATTGGAAGTAAATTATTGTTGATTCTTTTTTAAAGGAAATTTTTATATATTTGGATTTAATTATTTTTTTTTATTATTTTTATATTTTTATTTATAATAGAAAGAAAATATTAAATTTTTTATATTTTTGATTTTTTTTTGTGTTTTTGATTTATATAGCAAGAATATAACTTTCCCGGTGGAAAGGATCTTCTCGACTTTACTTCAACGAATATCCTCAAAAATCGTTCACGACTTCCCCGGCAACGGCGCCAAAATTTGGTTGAAGCAAATTTATATACACTTATATAGTATTAATCCCGTAAGAATTCTTTCCAAAATACTTCTCAACCAAGAGAAATATAAGGTAAAAATCTCACTAAAGAAAACACAATTTGTATATTTTTATCCGGGAAGTACTTTCCCGGGTCGTGTCCCAACGAAATCGTGAATATGAGAATTTGGATATATCGGATTCGAGTTAAGAATGATAAAAGATTTTTGAATTGTTGATTACACTACAAAATATAATAGCACAAACTAAAAACAATGAAATAGCACGAAATTTAAATGCACAAAATGTAAAAACGCGAGCTAAAACTGAAATTTAAAATCTAAGGCACAACTTTTAACAAATTTTATACCTAAAAATCACAAATTTAAAATGAAAATTTTAGGAAAAAGAATTAGAATTTTTTTAACTATTTTTGAATTTTTTATGAATTTCTAAAGTTTAATGAATTAACAAAAATAAACTTTTTCTAAAAATTATCACTAAAATTTTCTTTTAATTCTCAAAAATACTAGATATAAAAAGAAAATTTAAAAAAAAAGAATTATATTTTTTTGACTTTTGTATTTTTTATTATGAATTAAAAACTGATTTAATCTAAAAAATTAATTAAAAATACTAAACTAATTTGGAAAAATCTAAAAAAATGCAGAAAAATACTTTAAGCTATATAGAATGCAAGAAAAATAAGAGTTTTGAAAAAAAAGCTTATAAATAAGCTGGAAATAAGCTGGAAATGGCTGATAAGCAAAACAGCTAAAAAGGGTATAAAAATAAAGTGAAAAGAAAATGGGCAGATAGCCCTGGTCTGGTGCAATGGTTAAAGCGTTGGGGTGTTGTGTGGGAGGTCTTGGGTTCGATCCTTGCTCACCCTTGACTTCCCCTACACCCCAATGATTTTATTTTTGAAAACTTTTTAAACAACTTTTTTAATAAACTGAAAATAAGCATTTTTAAAACTAACAACTTTTTATGAAAAGTAGTAATAAGCTAGAAAATAAGCAAAATAGAAGACAGTTTTGACTTAAAAGGAATTTAACTAAAAAATTCTTAACTGATTTGCATACAAGACTTAAATAAGCTAACATGAAGACTAAATAAGCTACTGGGGACTTAGACTAACCATAAATAAGCTAACTTGATATGAATTAAGCATTTTAAATAAGCTGGGAAGTAAGCACTTTAAACCTACAGTTTCACAAAAGACTAGAAAGCTAATAAGACTAACAGATGCAAAGAGGCATATTTAAGCTAACTTAAAGTGGGCTTATAGGAAAAGCTAAGGGCCTAAAAGGGGAACATAATAAGCTAATACATAATGCTACTAAAATAAGCCAAGACCAAGAAATTTGGACAACAATTAAGCTAGATAAGCTATAAGGAAAAGGGCAGATTCACTAATATGGAATATTACTAAATCTCTTAAACTGAATAAGCTTAAAAAGCTGCAATAAGCTGAAATCAAACTAGATAAGCTGCTAAGGGCCTAAGCTACACTAGATAAGCCACTACTAACCTAAAATAAGCATTTCTAAATAGGCTACAAGCTAAAAAGGGGTAAAATAGATTATGCAAATATTGGGATTTTTAAGATTTTGGCAGTCCTAAACCATAACTTGCAGGCTTAAATAAGCAAAGAAAATAAGTTGTAAAATGAAACATAAGCTGAAACAGGTAAAGTCTATCCTAAAAGCTACTAGCACAATAAAAATTAAAACATAAAACAAGCATTAACTATACTAATTTTGGGATTGAAAAGTGGCTTTGAGTCTTTTTAAAACTGACATTTTAAAAGGAAAACTATGACAGATTGCTTGCAAAATCTAACCACTTTGTGCATACCATGTGCACAAAGTATCTACATAGTTTTGAGATCATAAAAGGCTAAAAACAACATTAAAACAAAGCTTGTACACATTCAAGCAAATAAGCTGATAAAAATAGTTCTAGGCTCACAGATTCTTAATAATGAAAATTAAAAACTAAAACCTAAGATTTAACACCTAAAAACTTTTGTAAGTGGCATTTTACCTCAATTTAAAACCAATCTAAGATGGTTCAAACACACAAAGCCAGTTTTGACCCACTTTGACTCCCTAACTAGGTTAAACCAAACACCCCTTAAAAATGGTTTTTAACATTTTTTTGAACAATAAAAAGCAGTTTAAGCTAAAACTTGTTATAACCAGAGTATAGCTAAGTCACATAAGCATAAAGAAGCAAGTTCCAACAAAGTTTAAGCACTAAATAGCTGTTATGAGTAAATAAGCAATTTAAAATTTTAAGATTGACAGATTTGCACAAAACATAAAAACTGAAATTTCATTAAGTTTTAAAAAGATTACAAGATTTTTAAATGTAAAATTACAAAATAAATAAGCTGGAACACATGAGAATTATACTACTCCTAATTAAGCTACCTAAATGGTTTCATCTTCTCTTTCTTCTTTCTTTTTATAAGCCGTGAAGGTCCTTGGTGTGTGTTAGTTATGCTTGTTGTGTGTGAGGATTCCAAACCTCAATCTTAGTCATCAATCTTTCTTGTTCACCAATCCTTGCATTCTGAACCCTTGATTAATTTACCTTGTCCAATCCACCAATCAGGAACCCTGGGATTGCCAACGTAGTTGTCACTTTGTGAGGTGGGGTTAGGGGTTTTGGCAGGTTGTGGTGGTGGTGTCGAGGGTGATAGTGATGGTTTGGCGAGAAAAAATAGAGTTGGGAGAGATAAACATTGTTTTTTATATTTAACGGGGTTAATCCCTTGATTTTGGTATATGTTTGCATCGTTAGTCCTTTTGGACTAACAATGTTAGTCCTTGAGGACTAACGATGTAAAGGGGTTTAAAGGGTTTAATAGTTAACGGGGTTGAGTGGGTTAAGGGATTATGGATTGGGCTTTTTGTTTGGGCCGGGTAAGAAAGGGTTGGGTCCGGTTAGGTTTATAAGGTTTAACTGTTTATTTAATTGTAGTGGGCTGACCCGACCCAACAAGGTGGGCCCGGGTTGGTCCATTTTGACAATTTTTGGTTTTTGGGTTTGTTTTTCGATGCTCGTTCCATTTCTGTGTCCCGGGGATGACTTTGACTTTGATTGGCTGTCTTTGACTTTGACTGGCTTTGACTTAGACATTTCACGCTCTTTTCATTTTCGTGCTCGGTTTTGTCTTTTTGGCTTTGTTTTTGTCCTTTTCTGAATATCCGTTACATGCACAATACAAACAGCAAAACAAGCATATATTTGGCATTTTATATCCGTTTTTTGTCATTTAGGCTCGTTTTATTAGGTAAAAGGTATGTGTATTTAAGCACATACCAATTACCATCTCAGCCCCCGTCAAGTCACAAAGTTCACTAGCTTTCTTGAAGAATCCAATACGTCATTTGGAGAACGTGACTTGGCGACTAGTTGTCTCTTCGATCTTCTTGATCGGGATCTTCTTGCGCCCCGTGTTTTGATGCTTCATCGTACTGCCTTTTGAAGAGTGAAGAGTTCATTACAATGTTGGTGTAATGGTTAGGTTTAGGTTAAAAATAGGGTTCGTATATATATAGTTGCATGAAGATAAAAATATAGGGTAAATCTTCGTAATCCTAAAAAGGATTTCATATTTAATGCGTAATGGGTTAAATATAGAATGGTTCTACATAGTTGTAGGGATATTATCGTTAGTTATTTACGTATTAGGTTATCGTTTATTCATTTACATATTTATTAGCGAACTGATAATATTATGAAATTTCATTTGGAGTTAAAAGGTATCGTGGTCCAAAATATTTAGATAGTTCGTCGCACAAACCCATATCATCTTTATAAGGTATTGGTAAATCTATGACTCAAATAACCTCACAAAATCGTTGTTGGTTGTGTTATTGATACTCCTAGTTCACATGTTTAGTATTTTTTTACGACATTCACCCTTTTTCAACCTTCTGTTTATAATACAACACATCTTTTTATCAGTTTGTTCCATATTTTTTGTCACTTTAATATTTATAAGCTGTTAAACTTTATCATTTTTGTTCAGCACTTTCCATTTTACAGTTTTATAATATAAATAAAATTTTAAAATAAAAAATTAAAAAAAAAACCAAAATATAAAAATGAAACGTGATTCCATCTCCAAAGTCTAGAACATTTGTCAAACCATTCATTGTGTTATTCGCAAACTTGATTCCATCTCCAAAGTCTAGATTATTTGTCGGACCATTCATCGTGTTATTCTCAAACATTGTCAGACCATTCATAGTCTTATTCTCAAACTTGATTCCATCTCTAAAGTCTAGATCATTTTTCGGACCATTCATAGTGTTACTCACAAACTTGATTCCATCCAAAGTCTAGATAACTTGTCAAAACATTGATCATGATATTCTCAAACTTGATTCCATCTCCAAAGTCTAGGCCATTTTTCGGACCATTCATAGTGTTACTCACAAACTTGATTCCATCTCCAAAGTCTAGATAACTTGTCGGAACATTGATCGTGTTATTCTCAAACTTGATTCCATCTCCAAAGTCTAGACCATTTATCGTGTTATTCTGAATCTTAATTCTATCTTCAAAAACCTGCATGTTAAGAGGAGCATTATCAAATGTGTTTGGAAGGTTATTCCAGTATGAGCTCGGACCACAAACAACATAGATGCATTCTCCATATTGGCAAGATCACCAGCACGTACTAAACCTTTCCTCTTTAACTCCACCAAAGCTGCAAGATATTGCTCTAGTTACTTCACTTCCATCCCTTTAATGTCTTGCTCGAGCCATGGAACAAACTCGCTAGACAACTTACTTATTTTCTGTTAGGAATAAATCTTCTTATGACTTAATACTGCTAACAGTACTAAAGGAGTTAGTACTGCCAGCACAAAGTTAGTACTGCCAAGGAAACTTAATACTGCCAGTTGAAGAAGTTTGTACTGCTAAATGGTCAAAGCTGATGAAATGAAGATAAGAATGCATGGAGAGCATTTCGGGATATTTAGTTTTGAATTGTAACTGTTCCTAATAGATAGGCAGATATATTTGTAAAGGGCTCCTTGTATTTCTATAAAAGGAGATCCCTAGAGTAGTGATAGATAGAACTTTAAGAGATACATTTAGAGAGTTTTGTAATAGCTTCAAGGTTTTGTAACCCCAGTACTTAAAGAGTACTCGTATTATTTATAATATTGAAGCAGTGAGTTTTGTGTTTATTGTTTGTGTGTGATCATTACTGTTTCATTCATACATTTCTCTAGAGTATCAAAGTGTAGATTCCGCATACACTTTGATATACATACAAAGTATCAATCTTTGTTATTTTGGATTCTTCCAAGGTAACAAACTCTTTATATCATAAAGAATCGATCAAGGCGTGGGATCAACATTTTCTCTTGTTAAATCATCTCGTACTTCATCTTCTCCCTCTCCAACTCCTTCTCAAGATCGGTATACTGTAGGTTTAGCTCGGTCACTGATGGTTGCTTTGAGGACGACACTAACGTTGATCCATTGTTATCGTAGCGGTCGATAACAGCATGAACTGAATGATGCCCAAAAGCATAACAATTTCCACCGGGTGATTGAACAAAGATTGCCATCTCAGCCCCCGTCAAGACACAAAGTTCCCTAGCTTTCTTGAAGAGTCTCATATGTCCCTTAGAGAACGTGACTTGGCGACAAGTCGTCTCTTCGATCTTCTTGATCGAGATCTTCTTGAGCCTCGTATTTTGATGCTTCATCGTACTGCCTTTTAAAGAGTTCATTACAATGTTGGTGTAGTAGTTAGGTTTAGGTTAAAAATAGGGTTCGTATATATATATTTGCATGAAGATAAAAATATAGGGTAGATCTTCGTAAACCTGTAAAAGATTTCATATTTAATACGTAATGGGTTAAATATAAAATGGTTCTACATAGTCGTAGGGATATTATCCTTAGTTAATTACATATTAGGTTATCATTTATTCATTTACATATTTATCAATGAACTGATAATATTATGAAATTTTATTTGGAGTTAAACGGTATTATGGTCCAAAATATTTAGATGGGCCATCGCACAAGCCCATATCATATTTATAAGATATTGTTAAATCTATGACTCAAATAACCTCACAAAATCATTATGGGCTGTTTTATTGATACTCCCAGTTCACATGTTCGGTATCTTTTTACGACCTTCACCCTCATTTAACCTTCTGTTTATAATACAACACAACTTTTTATCAATTTGTTTTCTATTTTTTGTCAGTTTAATATTTTTAACTTGTTAAACTTTATATTTTTTGTTCAACACTTTTCATTTCACAATTTTATAATATAAACAAAATTATAAAAATTAAATTAAAAAAAAACCAAAAAAACATAGGAAGGGTATTATTTGTAAAAATTAGAGAGTCCTAATAACCAACCTCAATTGT
The DNA here is from genome assembly GCA_026074375.1 of Tanacetum coccineum. Lineage (NCBI taxonomy): Eukaryota > Viridiplantae > Streptophyta > Magnoliopsida > Asterales > Asteraceae > Tanacetum > Tanacetum coccineum. The sequence continues at coordinate 49,197 of BQNB010031099.1, forward strand.
TATTAGGAAAAATGACACATTTTCTCATACAAATAACAACATCGACGTCTTTTAATATGATATATATGTAAAGTGTTGTACCCCTAAATAACTAATCTAAATCACATGATCACATCCATACGAAACCGAAACCAAGAATAAGAGATTGAGAAGAGGGTTAAGAGAGAGAAAGTAGAGAGAGAAGTAGAAGGTGGTGGATTGTTAAACCTTAAAAGAAAAGCAAAAACAACCAACCCCCTTTCCATGTATGGAAAGAGGTATATATACACCTAGGGCACAACATGGACGCCTAGTGTGTAAGTTCTTGGGCCAAGTTCGGCTTTGGTTGGGCTTTTGGCCCGTAACACATACAAGATTAGATTAAACCTCGAGCCCGTGTTCTCGACTAGCCTATTACATGGTATACAAAGTTCCTAAAACGTAAAGACCCGAAATATTACATAATAACTTTTACTTCCTTTGTTGGACTCAGTATTTTAAGGCTAATAATCTCCCCTGAAGTAAAATCATTGAGGTACTTCCAACGTGAGATCATTAATCTTCATTGTCTTTAAGCTCTTGAGTCTTGGGTCTTGGTCTTGAACTTTGTTGTAAGGGCTTTGTTTCTTCATGCATTTGTGATCTTTGATCTTGAGCCTTTATCGTTGTCTGTCATCTTTGTCTTTAGCTCTGAGATCTTTAAGTCTTTCCTAGTTTGTCTTTGAATTCATGGCCATCTTGCGATCTTGTGTCTTTGGACCGGCATGCTCATAATTTGAATCATCTTGAAAGCTAATAGTCTCCCTCGTCAACCTTTATCTTTAAGGAAGTTCTTGATTGTCAGAGTTGCGGAAGACTTTAGTGACATGTACTTAAGCTTTCATCATGTATTTATATTTGTCGATCGAGCATGAGCATGTGGTGATGAATATGTCGGTGCTAGATGAGGTAGTTACGCCATCGTCTAAACCTGGATATGAAAATTAGTGATAAACAACAGCTATGGACGAATCATGTCTTTGTCATTCATCGATGTTGGTAACGTTAACCTCCAGTTCCGTGAGGACCGTTTTACAGTATAAATATTGTACTTGTGATCAGGTAGATTCATTAAAAGAACCTCCTTGACAGGATTTCCAGCTCAAAGTGTTTGATCCTCTAACGTAGATGCATTAGATTCACCATACTTGCTTGTTCTCTTTACCGAAATGCCTCAAAGCAGGCTACCTCACTAATAGTATTGTTAATATTATAATGGTAAAAGTGGATCCCTGAATCATTATTTCAGTGATTGAGTCGTCCTTTCATATAGTGGATCACATTAGATTTCTAGTTAACACAAGTTTGATTCTGATAGAATCTCGCAAGTCACCTACCGCAGTGCTGTCTGATGTTGACACTAGAAGGATTTACATTCGTCACTGTAAAATACTAAAGAGTATCACTCTGAATGTTCTGGCAATATCACAAGGATAATGCTTTGGACTCTTTGTTACCACTTATGTTCTAAAAGTTGAACAATACGTGTTTATCATGAAATGTGTCCTAATGAGATTTAAGTTTGATCTCTTTGGCTCTGGACTCGATTAGTGCATTTTGGTTTTAGTGATCGAAGGCTAGAGCAGATTGCCGCCTTTTCGATATCAACATTCTTGGAGTGAGAAGTCAATAGAAGTCGTGTTAATCTCTGTGACAAATGAGACAATAATCGTTTGTGAGAAACTTGACAGACTGGAAAGGGTTGTGTATTGCATCATTGGGTACATGATGTATTTCTTCAATACCAGAATTCATCTTTGTGAAGACTGATAGCATATGTATTGACCCAGTTTCTGTCTAAGTTGTATGGAGGGCTTCTTTCTTTACACCCTTTATCCTTACATTTCTTTTTCATTCTTCAACCCTTTCAATGTTTACCAAGACGTCATTACTATCACAATGTTGTGATTGTTCCGGTGATAACTCATGCCTTAGTTTACATTATTTCCTTTTCTCATTCTTCTCTACATTATACATAAGGACTGTTATTTTTAACTATGGAGTGTCCTTGGGTAGATCCCTCCGGTTTTAGTTGGATCACAAGACAATACCTAACCTTAAACGCCTTATGAATTTAATCGTCATGAATTATTTGGTTATTGGTTATAAGATCGTAACCATAAAACCTTTGAAAAATCAATCAGAGTGTTTGATAGAATTATCAAAAACGTTTGACACTTTGAGCATTTCCTTTTTAAAAATACTCCCCTTTCACACGTGCATCGATATTTGAAAGTGTAATGCACATGTGGGTAGAAGTGAAAAGCACATTGAGTCTTTTAGATCACTTATCACATTCTAATCACATTTTCTCCCTTTATTTTAATAATAATCTCTTAGTATTTGAAATACCAATTGATTCAAATTTGTCATGAAAAGTTCATAGGTAGAAAAATGTTTATGCATGAATACGTGAAACATTTTGTTGTTGCTCCCCCTTAACAATACATGTGACATCACTTGTCGTTTTAGTAACACCAATGGGCCGTTCTAAAAAAATAATAAAAATAACACCAATGTGATGTTGAGGGATGAAGATAGTGTCGAGTACATAATTTTTGAAAGTTTATGACATGTCATTGAAGAATACTTGAAAAAATTGTACTTAGACACTGTGTTTATGAACGCATAAAGATAGTCGTGAAAGAATGTGTTTAAAAACATAAAAACTTTTTGGATGCGAATCTCTGATAAGTTAGGATGCTTCGGGTATAACACACTTCGTACAAGTACTAGTATGTCAGACCTTTCACCAGTGGACGAACTCCGAAGAGTAACGCAAGAGTATTTCAAGAATACCCGGTGCACAGTGTGCTTTATGTGAATTGTCAGTATATTAGTCTTGAAAAGTTTTCTTACATTTACCACTTGTTATAGGATCGATTAAGCAATATAGTGTGTGTTTAAGTGTTTTTAGACATCTTTTGAGAATCACATTTATATGTGTTGGATACAAGAAAACTTATCGTTGACTTGATGTATCCATCAACATTAAAACTTTGGTTTTGAAAAACTCCCCCTCAAAAACTGATTCACTTATAAAAATGATCGTTTTTCGAAAGTTCCGTGAGGATGGAGCGTTGAACACACAATTTTGAACGATTTTGAATTGTCATTGAGAAATTCTTGCAAAATTATGTTCAACTTTTTGAAAAAACCACTTGTTAGACGACTTTTCTTCTAACACTAAGGATAAGCACACTGAAGCGTACACTCTCTTTTGTCATTGGAGACCGAGTTGTAATCTGAGAGCGATTACAAGTCATTGATTTGAGCTACAAAACTTTGAATGTTTTGATTGAATAGCTCAAGACCAAAAATATTTTTCTTTTCGTTGTTAAGGATATATACACTGAAGCGTATATTTTCTTTTTATTTGAGGCACGGGTTGCAATTTGACATTTGATTACAAACCATTATGAAAAATTAGAAATGACATGTTTTGAAACATTTGAACTCTTGCTCAAACTTCATTTACACACAATGTCAATGTTAACCGACATTTTTAGGTACGTAAATGTTATCGATTCCAAGAGACATGTCAAGAAGATTCTTTTTGGTATTTTTAATTTTTCTGATTTTGTATTTTCTTTTTGAAATTTTCTATTTTTGTATTTTCTTTTTATTGGTTTTATATTTTTATATATTTTTTTTCAAAAATATTTACAAATTGATGTTTGATGTCATATCAAGTAGATTCATTTGCCAGAACCTCTAGTTCTGTTAAAGTCAAACATCTCATACCGAGTCGTCCAACAAGGTACTCAAACATCTCTTTTGAAAGAGCTTTTGTAAACATGTTGTCTAACTGATATTTAGTTCTGACAAAGTATAATTCAACTATACCATTTTCAACTTGTTCCTTGATGAAGTGGTAACGGACATTGATATGCTTGGTGCAGGAGTGCTACGCAGGGTTGCACGAGATGCCTATGCCTGACTAGGATTCGCATTATAATGGTATTTTGTTATAGTCAAAGCCATAATCCTTAAGTTGTGAACTCATCTAAAGTACTTGAGCACAACTTGCAGATAATGCCACGTACTCGGCTTCTACCATTTACATTGCAGTGTTGTCCTGCTTCTTGGACATCCAACTAACGAGCTTATCACCTAGGAATTGAATTCCCCTAGAAGTACTTTTGCATGTATCAAGACAACCTGCATGCTCAGCGTCTAAAAAAGAGGTTAGTTTAAAACCAGAATCCTTCGGTTACTAGTGTCCCATGTTAGTAGTCTTCTTTAAGTACCAAAAGATCCTTTTAACCTCTTTGAGGTATTTTTCAGTTGGTCTTGCTTGATAACGTGCACAGTAACATACTGCTTGCACTAAGTTTGGTCTACTGGCAGCCAGATACATAAGTGACCCTATCATACTTCTGGTATTTTGTCTTACCTGCGGGTGTACCACTCAGATATACATCCATTTTTAGTGATGTAGCCATTGGTGTACCAATGTTATCACATTTTTCCATGCCATGCTTTTTGAGTATTTCTAAAGCATACTTAGATTGGTTTATAAAGATACCGCATGGGGATTGGTGGATCTGAAGTCCTAAAAATAATTTCATTTCCCCCTATCATTGACATCTCAAATCTACTGTGCATCAATGTTTTAAAGTTTTTGGTAAATTTTGGGTTTGTGACCCGAAAATTATGTCATCGATGTAAATTTGCATAAGTAGAATGTTGATGACATCAAATAACGTCACTTTATTATATCATTTATCCCATCTGTTTTGCTCACTTTTATATAATTATTGCATTATTTGGTAGTTAATTGCTTTAAAGTTGATAAATGCAGTAATTCAGGAGTGTTTTGTGAAGACAAGTTAAAAGGCGCATAATTTGGAGCTAAAACAAAGATATTTGAATAATGCTAATTTCTGACCAATACGCCGTATCCAACAAAAGAGATACGGCGTATCCGCGCCAAGACTTCATAAGAAAACGCGTTTGACCAATTCCTAATATGGCTTATCCCTTCTGTCTACATACGCCGTATCTATGAAGATAACTATTCGAAGATACAGTAAATCAAGTAAATTGGGAATGATATCACTGTTTGATTATGAACGTAGC
>BQNB010031100.1:1402-17141 GCA_026074375.1 Tanacetum coccineum
GAAGATTTCAATATCTAATTGCAAGTATTGGAATGCTTAACCTCTGAAGCATTGATTGAGGGGAGGTTAATTACTACTGTTGTTATAATTAATACTGTGAGATTTGAGAGAAAGCAAAAACAGATAAAGAGAAAAAGTAAGCTTAAAAGAATAGAGAGATGTGTGAACCAAAAACAAAAAGAGTGTTTAAGAGAGAAAAAGAAAAGAGAGATGTAATGAGTTCAAACACAAAAAGAGAGATCTGTGAAATAAAAACAGACAGAGTGTTTTAGTGAGCAAAAGAATTAAGAGATACAGTGAGCTTAAAAACAGAAAGAGAGCATGTGAGAATCAACATTGATGATGGAAATACCTTTTGGAACAGAATTGAGGTTAAAACTGGTACCTCAAAAGTTAATACTGCTAGGCTAAACTTAGTACTGCTAGGCTACCGTTAGTACTGTTTGGGGCATAACAGATTTTTGGCAATTAAATATAGCCGTTGAGATATTTCTGCCAAATATTTCGCTTATAGGGGTCTATAATTTGGATAATTCTTGATCTTTCTTTCACTTATAAGCTTTCTTCAAGATAAAGAATCCATTTTATTCAGTCGGTCCAATCAAAACCCTTAAGCGCTGTCTATAAAATCTCAATTAACTTTGCCAAACTCTCATACTCTCATTAACGAACATTCACCCAGAACCCTTATCATAACTCAATCACTAATGGCGAATTTGGAATTCTGCGACAAACACAACATGGTTGCTTATCTAAAGAAACCAACTGGGAGTGAAGGATTCCAAGAGATAGTAGATTTTCTCAATGGTAGTCATATAAGGTATGCTCTTACTAAGAATCCTACTATCTATGTTTCTCTAATCGAAAAGTTTTGGCAGACTGCTACTGTCAGAACAGTTGATAATGGAGAACAAGAAATAACTGCCACAGTTGATGGCAAAGAATTCACTATTACTGAAGCATCTGTTAGGAGACATCTCCAATTAGCAGATGTAGATGGTATTAGTGTTTTGCCAACTACTAAAATTTTTGATCAACTCTCACTGATGGGGTATGTTTTAACTGATGATAAACTAACTTTTCAAAAAGGCAAATTTTCCCCTCAGTGGAGATTTTTGATCCATACCATCCTACACTGTCTTAGCCCTAAGAAAACTTCTTGGGAACAATTTAGTAGCAATATAGCAACTGCTATTATTTGCTTGGCCACAAACAGAACTTTTAACTTTTCTAAATTGATTTTTGATGGTATGGTGAAAAACTTGGATAGTAAATATAAATTTTTAATGTATCCAAGATTTATTCAAATATTTTTGGACAAGAACAAAAGATTCCTTAATCCCCACAACAGAAAATATATTGCTCCTAATTTAACTCCAAAACTTTTTAGCAATATGAAAAGAGGTTTTTCTGGGGAACACACACCTTTGTTTCCAAGTATGCTAGCAATTCAAGCAGAAGAAGGTGAAGGTTCAGGACATCCCTCTGAACCCCAACCACCACCTTCTCCTGCTCAACCTACTAATGAAGAACCAATCCCTAATGTTGTATCATCATCACACCAAAAGACTCAAGCACCTAGGCAAGCCTTAAACCAGGTCACTGAGTTACCTCAGACTAGTGAGCCTATACCCAATGTACCAGATGAGGCTATCTATGAGGAGTGGGATGACAGAGTGGAAAGGGCTACCACTACTGCTGCTAGCTTATATGCAGAGCAGGCTAGTGGTAACATTAATAGGACCCAATCTGTGACAACCATGATTTGAGCAGGTTAGTCAAACCGTTAGTGTTGACCTGTGAATCTATTGCAATATATGGTGTATGTGATTATATGTATTTATAGGCGTTTATATGAATTATGTGGGAAATTCTATGATTTACCTTCCTAAGACTTAACACATTAGAAGTGTGAGGGAAGTATGTACTTCAAGAATTGTTGGTTTATATGTACTATTGTTCAGCAAAAGTAGGAGAGCTTGAGGGCAAAATTTAAAACATAAGCAAGTTATGGTGCTAGTTTACCAAGCTTATCATGAAGGTGAAAAAATTAGAGAAGACTGTCAAGACAAGCCAAGCTAGAAGACGAGTAAAAGATTGTTGTTTCTAGATGATGAAATAGGATTTAGAGGATTCTTCAACAGGCGGGAAGATTGATAGAGAAATTGGATCAAGATGCAAGAGTTACTTTGGTTACTCCTACAAAGGATAGTAGTCAAGAAGATCAACCTGAAGATTAGTTAGGAGTCTTTAGTGCATCTAAGGTACTCGCAGATGCAGCTAAAAATTTTCACACTTATACTAGAAGAAGAAGGGCAGTTAGTACTGGCAGTGGTAGAGTTAAACTGCTAGTAGATTGTTTAGTATGAGTGGAAGAATCAGTTAGTACTGTTGGTGCATCAATTCCAGTTAGTAATGTTGGCTATGGTTTTTAAAGAAGTTAACATCAAAGATAAAGGTAAAGGTATAATGGAGGAATCTAAAGAAGAACAGTCCAAGAGAACAAAATTACAACAAGAACAAGATAGGCTTGGACATGAAGCAGTTGTGAGACTATAAGAGGAACTAGATGAAGAAGAAAGACAAAGGATGGCTAGAGTTCATGCAGCAACTCAATCTTTTACTGAGGAAGAATGGGAAAACATCAAAGCAAGAGTTGAAGCTGATAAAGAGCTAACTCAAAGACTACAAGTAAAGGAAAGAAACAAGTATAGTGAAGTTGATCAAGCAAAGATGCTTGTAGATCTTATTAATCAGAGAAAGAGTTATTTTGTTGCACAAAAAGCTAAAGCAAAGAGGAACAAGCCCATGACACAGATCACAGGGAATTATTATGTGAATTACATCAAGCACATGGGAAGTCATACACTGCAGCAATTGAAAAGATATTCTTTTGATGAGCTCAAGGAGTTATTTGAAACTACAATGAAGAATGTCAATGCTTTTATACTAATGGAGACTGAAGATAGAGAAAGAGCTTCAAAATTAGCAGCTGGAGGTTCACAAGCAACAATTACTGATTCTGCAAAAGTTGGAAGTTCTAAGAGAGCTACAGAAGTAGGACTTGATCATGAAGGTTCTAAAAAGCAAAAGGATAATGAAGCTTCAGATTCAGTTCAAGAACTGTCAGATGAAGAAGAAAAAGAATTGCCACAAGAGGATTTACAATAGATGATGATGATAGTTCCTGTGGAAGAAGTTTATGTTGAAGCCTTACAGGTCAAATATCTAATCATAGGCTGGGAGGTTTATTTTGAAGACACAAGAAGGTATTGGAGAATTATCAGAGTTAGAAACCATACAGAAGCTTATCAGATATTTGTTGATATGTTGAAGAAATTTGATAGAGATGACCTGGTTTAGCTTTGGGATTTGGTTAAGGAGAGGTTCAGTACAACAGAGCCTACAGATGATAAAGATAAGGAATTGTGGGTTGAACTAAAGAGATTATTTAAACCAGATAGTGATGATCACTATGGTGCTTCTAACGGTATATGCATTGATCCTTTGGTTATGGTGGGCTTTATGATACATGGTGGTGTTTACTATGTATCTTCAGGTAAGAGGACATGGTATTTTCATGCTGGTAGAGGAAAGATTATCCGTTGTTAAAAGGAGTGCAGTGTTGATGTTTGGCTAACAAGCCTGTTAGTTAGAACAACATTCAAAAAGGGGGAGGGAAAGATGGCCAAATTGTGCCTTTTAAGGAAAATTTCATACAAGAATACAAAACCCAATACAATAAAGTGTTTGGAAGCATCCTCTCAACACAGATGGTTTAATTCAAAGAAACTTATAGATCTAGATGACAATCACAAGTTTAGGGGAGGATTGTTGGGGTTTAAACCTATCACACTTAGTACTGCCAAGAAAAGAGTTTATACTGCCAAGCTTAGTTAGCATTGCCAGAGTTGAAGTAAGTACTGCTAGAAGGAAGTTAGTACTGCCAGTACTAACTTAACACTGCTAAAGATTAGAGAAAACAGTCTAAGTCATTAGTATTGTTAGTTAAATAGTTAGTGCTGCCAGTACAAAGTGTTAGTACTGTCAGTTTATTAGTACTGTTAGTTATAATTGTAGTATATTGTTAGTTAGTACTGTTAGTACTGCTAAAGTGATATGCATGAGATATATTAGGAATAGATATGCATTGATCTTTGACGCATTTTGTAAGCCCAATTAGGTTTCTTGGTTGTATCAAAGGAAACCCTAAGGACAGTTAGTAAGATAGATCTAGAAATCTTTTTCTCATAGTTAGTATTAATGTTTCAAGGTTATTATGTAACTTTTGATTGTGTTCATATATTGAAAGTTTAGCAAGATCTTGTTTTTACTAGTTCATTGTTCTTCTTTGTATTACAAATAGTTTCCGTTATAGTTTGTAGTATTCCACAATTTAGTTTCGATTTAGTTGTCCTTGGATCTATTCCAACACAACTAAGCTTAACATGCAAGTAAGAGCTGTTCAAAAAGGAATCAACTGAAGCATTTCTGGGACCAAATGGAAATTTGTCACTTCGTATGCACTTCGCGATCCGATTTCATGAGAAGTAAGTAGACTCGGTATGTGTAGTACGATACTCACGGACAACTAGAACATGGAAATTTTGAAACTAAGAATAGATGTTGATTCTTAGCAAATAAAAGAGATGTAATAAGACTGTACTCACGATGTTGGCTGATGTGCTGTCATGTAGGATCAATTATTTGATTGTCAAGTTTTAAATTTATATTTAGCCGACAAACCTAAAACAACACTTTAACGAGCAGTATACCCGGTCAAGATGGAGTTTGCGGTAAGTAGGGTGTCGAACACTAAGAGTGGAACATTAATTCTATATTCTATCAGTATTTTAATTAGTCTATTTTTTGGTTAAACCTATGCAATGTACGTTGTCTAATGATATGGGGGTTTTCATCCTGAGAGATTGGCACAGGTTTGGTGATAAAAAATATCAATTCAATAGACAATAAACACAAAATAAGAAGATTAGAAGATAAAAAAGCGGTACAAACCAAATGATAGAAAACTGTATTAGCCATATTAAATCTGGTTCAATGTTGGTTTGTTTGTTTTAGTGCAATGATTTACTTATCTCGAAGCGGCATATCATTCTTAAGACTTATGCGGGACATCATCCTAAGACCTAGACACGATTAATCCTGTCACAATTAACGCATATGCATAAAGCATCCTTTAGTTTAATTATAATCTATCTTAGAGAATTAAAGCAGTGGTGATCCTGTTAAAACCCTAGCCCAACGGGACTTTGCCCACTTATTGTTTGACGGTGTTTTATATACTGGTAGTCTACTATTTAAATATTTATCAGTTAATTAAGAGCATGATTGCTGAAACATAAACGGGTCACCTACCGGTCCAAATAAGCTCATAATTCAGACAAAGACAGAACGTTATTTGTGATCCTACTGGTCCAGTAATATGAAACACGATATGGAGAGCTATCCCGATATCTAGATTACTTGGTTCGTATCACTAGATCCAGTTGAATGATAGGTCGCATATTCAAACACATAAACAAGTATGAGGTGATAAACATAATTAAACAATCAACGATAAATTAAGAAATTGATTTTAAAACAAGCCAAACATTGAACCTTCATTAAGATGGCTAATACCTGTGGGTATTAGCCAACAACCATTGTAATTATACAAGCGTAATCAAACACTTAAAATCTAATGATTAAGAGAGTAAAAATTACACGATGTCTTCTATGGAGTCGTGATCAATGCTTGACCTTGGTGGCTGATCTTCTCTTCTAAAATTCTTCTTTTAGTGAGTATGGAATAAAGAATATGATATTTCACACTTAAAACTCGTTTTTGAGTCTTCTATTTATAGTGTCTGAAAAAGACTCGATACGTCGTATCTGGCAATGTCGATACAACGTATTGGGCTGGATTCCTTGGAGTGCGTGCTACGTTCAAATCAATCAGTGATATCATTCCTAATTTTCTTGATTTTCTGTATCTTCAAATAGTTATCTTCATGGATACGGCATATGTAGACAGCATGGATACGCCGTATTGGGAATTAGTCAAACGCGTTTTCTTGTGAAGTCTTGGCGCAGATACGCCGTATCTCTTTAGTTGGATACGGCGTATTGGTGAAATTTTAGCAATTCTCAAATATCATCGTTTTAGCTCCAAATTATGTGCCTTTTAGCTTGTCTTCACAAAACACTCCTAAATTACTGCATTTATCAACTTTAAAGCAATTAAGTACCAAATAATGCAATAATTATATAAAAGTAGGCAAAATAGATGGGATAAATGATATAATAAAGTGACGTTATTTGATGTCATCAATTCTCCTGAGCCCTTTAACGACCAAACCTACCTATCCCTCATGTCAACGAGAGCAACAACCTCCATAGATGTCAAGAACTCTAGGAACTAAACTTGTCCAATACCTTCCCTTGAAATTTGACGAAGAGAATATCCTATATTTTCATGAGACGTTTTAACTGCAATAGTAACATTCTTGCATGTCTCCAAGGAATATATTTTGGGAAAAAGGGATTTAAAAGAACCATCACCCCTCCACACGTCCTCTCAAGAGAATGTATCAGTCCCGTTACCTATCTTTTTGTAAATAAAACCAATCAAATCTGTACCGTGATTCTTGAGCTGCTCCATCTCGCGAACAATATCCAACCAAATAAACGGATGGCTATGATTTACATTATTACCAAGTTTACCATCTTTACTATGAATCCCTTTAATAACCCTCGCCCATAACGACAATCCTTGAGTATGGACGCGCCACACCCACTTGAACAAAAGGGCTCTATTTAACGCATAGAAACTCGACACGTCTAAACCTCCTTTCTCTTTAGATGCCAACACTTTACTGCATTTTACCCATATCGGCTTCTTACCATTATGATCAACACCATTGAAAAAATGACAACGAATAGATTCCATTCTCTGAATAACCTTCATGGGAACTTTGAACAATGACATATGATAAATGGGCATCAAACCTAGACCAACTTTAAAAGCGTTAATCTGCCACCTATAGATAAAGTCTTCATCTTCCAATTAGATAATCAAACAACAAGATTATTTACGATCTCATTCCAAGATTGAACGCGAGATATAAGGTCACCAACCTTCGACCCTAAATAAGAGAAAGGAGCTTCTAGCGTCACACAACCAATCTTTTCTGCTGTCTAATCCATAATAACATTAGCCACCGAAATCCCTATTAATTTGCTTTTATTCATGTTAATATGAAAACAGACCTGAAGCACGATAAAAGCATTCCAACACCTGGACTATAGTATCGATGTTTGAGTCACTCCAATGACCCATGAAAACAGCATCATCTGCATAAAAGAGATGTGAAAGATGAAGAGACAGACCCATTGAGATACCTCAAAACATGCCTGCATCCACCACTCTTTAAACTAAAATATGAAGGATTTCCATAATCAATATAAATAAGAAAGGAGAAAGAGGATCGCCCTGTTTGAGGCCTCTATGAAACTGAAATTCATGAGTTAGACTTCCATTCACAACAACCGAGCCTCTAGATGATCTTAGACAGCTTTGAATCCAACCACACCACCTATCACCAAAGCCATTTTTTTTCAAGAAGTCATCCAAGTAATCCTAACGAACCGAATCGTATGCCTTCTTGAAGTCAACCTTAAATATCATAGTCTGTTTCTTCTTTTTTTACACCGATGAAATAACTTATTTAAAATGAACGGGCCAACGAGGATTTGCCTATTTGCAATGAAAGCCGATTGAACTTCATTTACAATATCTCCCAAAATAACCACAAGACGAATTGCCAAGATCTTGGCAATAATCGTCTACAAACTCCCAATTAAGGTAATAGGTCTAAAATCTTTCACCATTTTAGCGTCATGCATTTTTAGAATTAAAGTAATAAAAGAAGAGTTACCTCCTTTAGGGAATGTTCCAAACTGGAACAATTAGTATATAGCCTCCTCTACGTCTTTTTCCAAAAAACTCCAATACCGATGAGAAAATCCAAAAGTAAACCCATCTGGACCAGGAGATTTATCTGCCCCGCAATCCTAAATCGCCCTCTTTATTTCTTCACGAGTAACATTGTTTTCCAATTCAACATGTTGATCTAGATTCAACTTATTAGGAAAGTCCATATTCAATTGTAGGCGAGATATATGAGGCTGATCAAAATGATTTGTAAATTAAGACAGAAATTCACACTTCACCAAACAGGGAGAATCGATCCATATACCATCTACCAAGATACCACGGATAGCAAACTGGCTTCTTTTTTTGTTTAGAATACCATGATAGTATTTTGAATTCTCATCTACTTTAATCGCCCATTTAATTTTAGCTTTTTGGGCCACCTCTATCGATTCCAGTTTGTCTAATTCTTGTAACAATTTTGAAATAAATATACGCTTATAAAGAACATTAGAATTGCCCTCTCCTTTATCTAGCAATAAATCGATCTTAGCTAATTCCGCTTTTAAAGTCTTCCTAATATTTTTTGATCTATCCTTCTTAACTTTTATCCACACATGAATCTTCTCTTTAAGATACTTCATTTTCTTCATTAACTTTGCCATAACGTTAAAATCTGTTACGTGAGCATCATTTCAGGTTCTTTCTACAAATTTATCAACACCCTCCATTTCAAACCAATAATGAAAAAAGAGAAAAGGAATGGGGCCATAATCAAAATATGACCCACGCATTAAGATGGGCCGATGATCTAGATAAATAATGGTCCAAAGTAATTGCTAAAATATTAGGGCACGAACCCATTAAACCTTCAAAAATAAGAAAACAATCAAGCTTGCTCATCTTTGTAGCCGATTTGTAACATCATGTAAACGAGAAACCACCTAAAGGAACCTCCTCCAAACCCATAGCCAAAATGAACGAATTGAACGCATCAGCACCTTGCACATTAAATATAGAGCCGTATCTCTCAGCTTGCTTATGAACTTCATTAAAGTCACCCATGATTACCACTTCACCATTCCAGTTATCAATCACAAGAGTCAAGTAGTCCCATAACATCTTCTTTTCACTTAATTCTTGTAGAGCATAAACTGATATAATAAGAAGCTTTTTACCATTAGGAACCCATTCTCCTTTAATCATAACGAAATAATCATAAACCATAGAATTAGTTTTATAAAACATTCTTGGATCCCACACGCAAAGAATACCACCCGAATAACCAATGGAGGAACTATAAACATAATCAAAAGCAAAATTGTCACAGCCCGTAAATTTCCATTAAGTATCATAACCGTTTTTCGTCCAATAATTTGAATTTTTATAAGTTTCGTATAACTTTTACGCGTAACCGGGAAGTTGTCCCGTTAATATCTGAAAATTGTATCCGTGAGCGAACCATACTGTATTTCATCGTAGTCTTTCATCATTGGACGCGTTTTTACGCTTTTAATTAATATTTAAAATTTCATAATTTTTCGTGAAGTCGTTAGTCATTTTCGTTGTTTACGTAATCGATTAAGTATATTAATGCATGTATGCATGGAAACTTTGGTAATTAATTCACATGCATGCATGATATCCCTAGTATGTTGGAGGTCACTTTTGGGCCCCCCCTAGTCTTGTTGCAACCGGATATACACATACATATACACTTAGGATGCCAAAATTTTGAAATTCAAATCAAGAGACAAGCTTCCCATATTTTAGCACATGGACATGTACACACAAGGGTTTGATTGGGAGATCAAATTGGTCCCCTAGGACTCCTTGTCCCCACGCCGGTCATACACACACATACATGCATGTGTTGTGATTTTTAGAGCTAGCTTATATGTTATCTTAATCATTTGCATATTCATTTCACACACATTTTGTTCTCTCTTTTCTTTCTTCCTCTCTTGGTTCGAACGCCTACAAACACACACATAAATCCATTTCTTTTTAATCTTTGATCAAGCCATATAAAGATATATTGTTCGAGGTTGATTGTTATTTCATTCGGGTAGTTTATAAACAACATTTGGGTTGTTCTTAGTTTCTAATCATCTTTAGTCGCGTTTCCTTGTAAGTCATCCATACTTTTTCATAAATGAGTTGCTTTTGCATTCGTATGATCATTTCGAACAAGGTGTATAAAGCGGATCGTTATGAAAACCATTACCTATTTTTATATAAAACCACAAGTCTCAAAGTTTAATATTTTTATTTATAAATGAAAAAACATAAAAAGGTAGTTGTACTTTTGCGTTTAAAAGTCCGTTGTGACTATTTTGATATATATTGTTATTATTACAGCTAGGTTATTTATTGAGATTTATTGTATAGCGAGCTTAAATATTGTTGGCGAAGAGATTAAGTTAGATGTTTGTTTTGTTGGAAGCGTAAATTGAAAGTCGAAGAGGTTTAGGTTTAGAATGAATTTGTTGTAATATGTGCGGTGTTGTCGAAAATCGATCGGATATTCTTTTGAGTCAATAAAAGATGTACCTTTATAAAATGGATATTTTCACGAGTCAAGATGGATAAAAATGGAAAGTTGATATTTTTAGAAAGGTCATGCCGAAATTTCATAAACTTTATAAAGGCGTCGAAAAATATACTTTTATTATCAAACTTATGATAAAATGAAGAATAACGTTAAGTGTCGAGTTAGTTCAACATTTACGGTTGTTGAGTCAACTTTGGTGTGTCGGGTCACTAAAAGACGAAGTACACTAAAAGACGAAATACACTAAAAGACGAAATACACTAAAAGACGAAATTCACAAAAAGACAAAATGCACTAAAAGATGAAATACACTAAAAGATGAAATATTTTCAAAGATGTTTCAAAGTGTCGAGACTTGTCAAAACTTATAACTTTTGAAAGTACGTTTTGAAAATGATATGTCGTGTCTACTCATGCTCGGATGATCAGCTCTTACGTTAAGCGTTATTCGTTGTACATTATTCTTAAACGACAACTATATTCTAGGTTGTCGCTAGGACCGTGAGGTTCGTCTTCACTTTATTGATTTCTTTTCATCCACAACTCGCATAAGGTGAGTTCATAGCCCCACTTTTACTCGTTTTGAATAAATTTTTTATAACTTAGGGTGAGAAACATTGCTTGTTTTTAGAATTGGACATAAGCATTATACGTGAGATTTCCTTGTTTATGTGTTGCCTAAGTAGCGTTTAGACCACTATTGCCTGAACTATCATGAACTGTTAATTTATTGACCGGAGGACCGGTTGAGGGAGAACGAGTGAATAAATAGATCTATTGGGACTAATTATCCCTATCCGATTGAGTAGCGCTCACTACCCATGGGGCTTCTGATAAATGGATATATGTCATGTCAAAACTGGTTAGGTGGTCTTTGGTAGGACACCTGTAAGGGCAAGCAATTACTTGGCATGTTATATGCTACTTTCCACTATTAGCTTCGGTGTCATGAGCTTAACGCAACGTAAATACCTTTTTGTGTGAAGTTGTATCTGTTATAACTGTTGCATACGTTTTGGAAACTTATGGTCCACACTAATTACGTTTGAATTAAACCTATGAATTCATCAACTTTATGTTGACGTTTAAGCATGTTTTTCAGGTACTTAGCTTTGGACTTCCCTGATGTCCTATGTGGAGTCTACGTGCAATATGATATCATCTTTCAAGACTTTATTATCATTCATACTCGTTGTCTTTTGAAAACTTAATTATGCTTCCGCAATGTTTTAAATTTAATTTCAAATCTTGTAAGACTTATCCATTTATTTTAATAAATACAACGAGTTATGATTTTCAAAACGTCCATTAGTGGTCGTTCTTTGTACTTTGTGTAATGTACATTATGATGTCACGCCCCCGGACACGTATTCCGTCCAGGCCCCGTTTAGAGGTGTGACAGATTGTTATTCAGAGCCAAGGTTATAGAGAACCAGGTAGTATATACTAGGTCTGGTCTATAACCAGTATATGATCCTTACGTACTTTTATGTGTGCCTTATACGTGCTTTTTCTATGGTGTATATGTGAGTATCATTTTGCCTTGAGCATGCTATTTTGGGTTTACCTCTGCCCTGCGTTTATCGTTCCTTGCCTTTATGTTCTTTGCGTTTATTTTTTCCCTTGAACTCTACTTTGCTATGAGCTTACGTTTATCTCAAGTTTATCTTTTCTCTGCGTTTACGTTTATCGTGAATGATACAATGATCTTTATTACTTTTCTTGACCTTATATTGTATCGTTTTACATAACTTTGAAACCCGTTACAGTCTGCCAACCCCACTGATCATCCTACTATTCGACTCTGAAGACGACTTTGAACACCCACCCCATACTGTTGAAACACCTACGTCATCTCATCACGTCTCAACTCTTCTTACTTCTAGAAACATGCCGATTAACTCGCACACAACTTTAACCCATCACCTCATAACATTCCATTTCTTTTTGGAAACACGACTTCTGAAATTTGACTTATTTTATTTCGTTTAATCCGTTCAATCTTGAAGAAAATACCGACAACGAGACAAGGAATGAGTTCCACGAGGATCGAGTGTATTATAACCCAATGAATTGTTAATGCTATTAAAGTTATTGCTGTTTATGAGGAAAGAATCCACTTGGCTTGCAACTAAATGGATTAGGTCATACGTTAGGAAACCAAAGTGGTAAGGAATGCCAACAACGAAATAAATGACAAAAGGTCGTGAGAGCTTACATTGCTAGACCAAAATAACAAAAATGGATATGTAGGAAAGTTACCCTTCTACAACAAGCGTAAGTTGCGCCACACTGGGCCATACATTGATGAGTGAAATAACTGCAAGGGAGTTGGCCTTATGAGTAGAGATTGTAGGACACCCGTTTAAATAACAACTTAGAGGCCGCAGTGGCAAATTAGAAACCATAAATACCTATTATGAGTGTGGAAAATCAGGACATTACAAGAGAGATTTCCTATCGTACCTAATAGAACCTAAGTAGACTTGAACCGTAACCATAATAGCATTGCACTAGTACTTCCTTGTGAATTTCGTATATTGTGTGGATGCTTTTAAACCATCTGTTCATTTTGTGTCATGATGATTTCATTAATTACACTTCCATTCTCTAATAATTTATGTAAGGTACTCCTCAAATCTATTACCGTCTTACAACCCATTTCACTATTATTTTATAAACCGCTTTACTGTTATAGACTAATTGGATGTTATCCTATGAACTATTTTAGTGTCGTCTTATAAACATAGTAGTTGTCTAGTTATAAGTTATATTACCGCCAGCTTACAAACCGTTAAGCTGGTAGCTTCTTGTTTATTTCAACACCTTATAAACCATTCCACTATCATTTATAAACCATTCCAGCGTCACCTCATAAACTATTTCACCGATGTTTTATAAACTGTTCTAGTGCTTTCTCATAACTACTTTCACAGACACTTTACAAACTAACTTGTCTTTATTTTTTAACCTATTTTGTTGTCGTTCATATAAACCGTTTTACTAGTATAAACTATTTGGATGCTGTCATATGAACCACACTAGCGTCGTCTTATAAACCGAAATACTGTCGTTTATAAACTACTTTTCGTCAGTCTACGAATTGTTTTGCTAAACAGCTTATTAATCACTATATTGTCGTCCTATAAACTATTTTGCCATTATCTCATAAATTATTGTACTTTAATCTCATAAACTATTTTTGCAATCATTTTTAATAAACTAAATCGCCTTTCATCTTTTAACATATTTCATCGTCGTTTATAAGCTCTTTTGCCATAATTCTATAAATTGTTTCGCTAACACCTTATAAACTATTTCGATACCATTATATAAACCATTTTGTCAATCTCTTATAATTATCCCAGTATTACCTCGTAACTTATTTGGCTATCATTTAATGAACTAAATTGTTTCCATCTTATAACCTATTCTACGGTTAATTGTCGACTCTTTTGCTACCCTATTATAAACTACTTTACGGTCATTTTACAAACCGTTTCATTGTCACCTCATGAATTATTTTGTTGTCATTTAAAAAAAACTATTTCGCTGTCAAATTATAAACTATGTCATCGTCATCTTATGAACTACTTCGTGTCTTCTATAAACTATTGCGTTGTCACTTTATAAATTTTTGAGTTGTCAACTCATAAATTATTTGATACCATATTATGAACCCCCTTACTGTTACGTTATAAACCGTCAAGTGACTTTCTTGTAAACTATTTTGATATCACCTCTTGAGCTATTTTACAAAATGTCTTGTGTCGCTATATAAACTATCTTGTCATTGTTTTTACGAGCTGTTTCACTATTTTACAAACCATATTGTGTATACCATGTAACTTTGAGAAACATAACACTAGTTTTAACGAAATGAACATCGCATCGTTAGTCCTTAATTATACATGGACTGATCACCTATGTATAATTCAGGGAGGACCATGATATGCTGGGAGTAGTCACTATAAAATTTTGTCAATTTACCCTTACTTTCCATTTTTATTTTCTTTTTTTCTCTACATTGTCAACGGGATTATAATGTACTCATGTTTTATTAATATTTTGCGTGCGTATTCATGAGTTATGTTGGTCATGTGTACTCGTGTTGTAAGCGCCGAAACCAAGTAGATATTTCCACATCTTATCATATAGAAACACCACACCCTTAGCTGAGAGACCGAATCACGCTCCCTGTAGTCACGATAATTATATATTGTAAGAACTTAGAACGTAACATACTTATCACTCTAATTAGATTATAACCAAAAGAACTAGGAGATTTCCTTCAATATACTTACCTTTTTGTGTGTTAGAATCACGTTAATTATGAGATTCTCGTATCGACAAATCTTTTGATGGAACTAAAGTTGAAGCAAAGGACGAAATTATTGCAAGTACATGGAACCTAGTTGATAAAAGCCTCACCTCCGCTGAGTTTAGCTCTTTAAGTGGCATTGTCCCATCTACCGTAGACACTAAGTACTCTGTTGAGTTAGCCAACGGAAATGTCATAGGAATTGATACCATCATTTAAGATTGTACATTGAATTTTCTGAATCATCTATTCAAAATAGACTTAATTCCCGTAAGACTTGGTAGTGTCGACGTTATCATCGGTATAGGTTGGTTGAAAAAGTACCACGCCATGAGAAATTGTGAAGAAAAATCGTTCGTATCCCCTTAGGTGATGAAACTTTAACGCTTCAAAGCAATAGAAGTGATGGATATGCATCGATAGTTGCTAGTAAACAGAGTTGTTTGATAGGATTGGTATGTTGGAGCGGGATAACTTGAGACTCGGAGGCATGTTATGTGTTGAGAGAAAGAGAGTTGACCATCTCCGACATAGTATGTCGTATACTCAAAAGGATTTGTAAGACCGAGTTCCTCACCCTGGGGAGCTCTGATATCGTTCATCAAAAAAAGAAGAAGAAGGATGAACCCTTCAGGATGTGCACCGACAACCTAGAATTGAACAAGTTAATCGAGAAGAACCGTTATCGTTACCTAGTATAGATGATCTTTTCGATCAACTATGAGGATCTAGCTTTTACTCGAAAATCGACCTAAGGACTAGTTACCACTAATTATAGTTTGAGAAAAGGGCATTCTAAGACCGCATTTAGGACCCGTTATGAACAATTCAAGTTTCAAGTCATGCCATTAGGTTTGACTAACGCACCAGTAATATTTATGAACCTCATGAATCGGATGTGCAAACCATACTTAGATAATTTTGTAATAGT